>CAIGRT010060404.1:0-24112 GCA_903798405.1 Fraxinus platypoda | reverse complement strand
CTTAGACTCAAAATCCATTTTACTACTTGTTAACGAACCGTACACTTGCAGTGAATTTAATTCAACATATTTTCGTGAACAATGCCTTGCCTATATTTCATCCCTTTGACTCATTCCTTCATCCAATTGACCTCTAACACTCTCGAATCTTCATCATAAGGTTAGAAACAAGTTTAAATTGTTTGCACTTTAGTCCCTGAACTTTCACATTCTTCCATTTTGGTTATTTTTCACTTGTTTCTCCTTATTTCCGCTACATTTGTTGCTTGTCCTGCAAAACATAAATTACATAGAATTAAGCTATATTCCGATATATTAATCAAAAAAATTTCATGTTTTGACAGTAAGATAAGTGTGTAAAAATGCACTTATCAAACCTTGGTCGACCCTCCTGATGGGATAAAACCCATAGGTTGTAAACGGGTTTACAAGAAAAGGTTGACGTAGATGGAAACATCTATGCATACAAAGCAAAGCTAGTAGCAAAAGGTTATAAACAAAGATAAGGTGTTGACTTTAATGAAACGTTTTTGCCTATAGCCATGCTGAAGTCTATTCGAATTTTGCTTGTAATATCTGCATTCCATAACTATGAGTTATGACAAATGGATGTCAAAACTACATTCCTTAATAGGAACTTACAAGAGGACATGTACATGACACAACCCGAAATATTTGAATTCAAAGAAGCCAAAAAGGTATGCAAGATTGATCAATTCATATATGAATTGAAACAAGTCTCTTGGTAATTGATTCTATATGACTTATTACTATCATTTTGACCACTTTATATGAACATGGAGTCAAAAGGATTATATATATACGGATAGATAAATCAGACATGTTGGATTATATATATACGGATAAATAGATTGGACAATAACTAAAGGCATTGCCTCAATATGTCACTTTAAAGTACGAGAAAAAAGAATGTTATTATCATGTTTGATATATAATACTGGACACATCTCATCATTGAAACACAATAGAATGCAAGACTAGATCTAATCCACAATATCTAACCACTCGGGTTGGGGTGAAAGCTCCCTTTTGCGAAAGTATGGTCAGAATCGGAGTGAAGAGATTTTATCATTTCTTGAATCAGAGAATAAGTCGTCTACAAAAAGAATACCATTGTAGTACGGGCGGTACAAGATTTGTGTACTTATCGAGATGATAACTTGCCCATTAATTGCAATTTTAAAATCTAAATAGACTACACACGTCCACGTCCACGTCCAAGAATAATTATCAATTAAGGGATTAATTAAGTTCTTGTTTGGTTTTCATTATTTTTAAATTATACTTTTCTCTATTTTATTTTTAATCACATTTTTCAATAAAATGATATTACTCGCAAACACTAAATTTTTCTTTATTTTTTAACCACACATTGTTCATCAAATTACTATTTCAAAATGTATTTTTGACTAAAAATGACGCTTGAACATGCTTTTAATGCGAAATTACAACATTTTAATTCATTGTGCTAGTTGAGTCATTATCAACTTCAATTAAAATAATTAAAATTGAATACTCGTCCATCCATAGAATAGTCTTAACACCAATATTAGCAATCTCAACAACCCCTTTCTATTTCTTCCATAATCTAATCTAGCATTAATAGCTCATGAGAATTAAACGTCTAATCGCGTACTCTGAAGAGCAATAATAACAAGTAACAAAAAATCGATAAGAATTATAATGTGTATAAACGCACGTCTCTTTTTTTCACCAATCATGCTGCATGTACACTTTTCTTTACACCTTTATTTACACTGTTTCATGTTATAACGATTCTACATTCCTGATTTTAAACTCATCCATCACATCACTGTACAAATTTTCTCCATTAGTAGAAAATGTCAATCATATTGTAAGAAAAATGTAGATATAGCATTATTCTTTTTTTCACCTCAACAGATCTTATCTAGACAGATACGAAGATAGAAAGACAGTGTGTGCTTAGATTTTATAAGTGGGTGTTGCACTTTGCCCAAGAAGCTTTATCTCTTCCATCCCTCTTTCCAGATCTTATCTGCTCAAATCTCCATTGGTGGGGTCCAATTTTGACACCTCCAAAAGATCACAGTCTTTGTTCGTACATTTCGTATCAAGGTGAATTCTAAAAGGGTAATTAGCACGTAAGTCCCCACCTTTCATTGTTATTGTGTTAAACCTCCATACCTTTCGTTTTTTAACATTTTCACCCTTATTTTTACATTTCATTGCGCAAAAGGTCATTTTCATCTATTTTCTCAATTAAAAATTGTGAAATGACGAATATATCATTCTCTTTAAATAAAACAAGAAGAAAAAAGAAAAAAATTTAATTGCAATCATAGTCCCAAATGTTTTTAAAAAGCGCAAATGAGTCCCAAAAAATTATTAAAATGGTAATTAGTACATAATGTTCATATCTTTCACCGTTATTGCGAAAAATGTCCATACCTTTCATTTTATTTGCATTTTCACCCTTAATTACACATTAGATTGTGCAAACCATCATTTTCATCCATTTTCATCAAATTTCTAAATAAAGAACTGTGAAATAATGAATATACCCTCATATTTAAATATAATATATATATTTTTTAATTTCTAATTTTTTAGTAATTTATTTGAGGCTCGTTTGCACTTTTTGATTTTTTTTAATTTTTAAATAAATTTAATTGAGACTCGTTTGCACTTTTTTTAAAAAAGATTAATTTTTTTAATAATTTATTGGGGACTCATTTGCACCTTTTTTTAAAAAAAAAATTGAAACTAAGGTTGCAATTAATTCTTTTGCTTTTTTATTTAAATATGCGGGTATATTTTTCATTTCACAATTTTTTATTGAGAAATTTGATGAAAATGGATAGAAATGATGGTTTGCGCAATTAAAAATGTAATTAAGGATGAAAAAATAAAACAAAAATAAAAGGTGTGGACATTTTTTGCAATAATAGTGAAATGTAGGGACATTATGTGCTAATTACAATTTTAATAATTTATTTGGGACTCATTTGCGCTTTTCAAAAAAAAATTGGGGCTATGTTTGCAATTAATTTTTTTTTTTCCTTTGCTTTATTTAAAGGGAATGGTATATTCGTCATTTCACAATTTTTAATTGAGAAATTGATGAAAATGACCTTCTGCGCAATGAAAGGTGGAAATAAGAGTGAAAATGCCAAAAAATGAAAGGTAATAACGTTTTCCACAATGACGGTAAAAGGTGAGGACGTTACGTGTTAATATGTTGACAACAACATGCAGTCATTTTTTGTGCGGATTCCCATTATTTCCAAAATACATTTTTATTTTATCTTTTTAATCACACGTTTTTCAATAAAATAATATTATACGCAAATTAAAAAAAAAAAAATTTAACTACACATTCTCCACCAATTTAATATTCAAAAATATATTCTTTGTCAAATAATGAGGCTCAAACAAGGGCTAACTTCATGGAAACGTCATTTGTACACTCCAAAGTGTATATCATGCTTGACATTGCCTTTGTTTTAAAAAAAATTGTTGGAGAAGAAATTATTTTTTAAAAAAAAAATTGTCAAATGACGTGGCAAACTGTTGAACTTGATATAGACCAAAGTGTACGCCAAGCATGATTATAACTTCATTCTAATTAGCTGCGCATTGTGTCACCTGTGTCCAAAATAAAATTTAAATAAATAAATTTATTTTTCCTACTTTTTCGACTTTAAACGATATGATTTTAAATACTGTATGTGAATTCAGAAAAATCATGAATTCAAGGATCACTGTCTTTAGTTAATAAAGTTGTGATCTGTTGTGAAATTATACTGATTACTTGTTCAATGTCCAAAATCGACCACTGATTTTAAGTGGAGTAATTTGCATATCATGTAAGAGAGGTGTGGGAACATCTCCTAATTCCCGGTGAAAAATCTGCAATTGTAAGTGAACGTAACCTCACATTGAGACTATTTTGAAGTTTAGGGTCTCGTGTTTCTTTAATGTTGCTCTTGAAGTTAAGGTTTATTCATCAATCTATAGGATTAGTTACGTCAATGGTCAATGGAGTTACTTTCTTTCGTTAAATAGTCATTCAAGTTTCTAGATAATACACTGATTGTTGGTTACTCAACCGAAGAATCAACATTAAATTCTACTTAGCACCGTTAAGTACCAATGTGTCGTCAAATGACTTTATTTATTACGTCAAGTCAACAAAATTGGAGAATTAGGATTTGGAAAATAAACATTTTTGGATAAGAAAACGTAATACGACTTTATTTTTTTTCATATTTTTTTGCTTCAATCGTGTGGTAAACCCACACTTTTTTGTTAACATGTTAGCACTTAACCGCGTCATGTAGGTTTTAATGTTTTTTTTTTTCTAATCGAGTAACCATTAATATAACATTTAAAAACTTGAGTGGCTATTAATGTAAAAAAATAACTTTAATGCTCATTTGCATAAAGTGATTAGTGTAATCAACCCTTAATCTATGACAATCTGCACGTGCGGGAGACGAGTTGGTACAAACTACACGCCATATAATCCAAAATATATTGGCTCTTTCTCCTCTTATATAAACCATTCTTGACAAGCAAACCACCCCCAAATTCAAAGCTTTTCCTTCCTTAACTTCACATACATACACACATATAAGCACAAAAGATGAATATCTTGAAAGGGAATTGTTTCAAAATATGCATCAAAAAGTGGCGAAAAATGGGTCTCATATTCCTGGATTCTGCGGCCTGTGACAAGTGTTTCCAGTGGTGTTTATGGCCTTCAATTCATGAAGAGAAAATAATTCCAAATGATGTTCCAAAGGGTCATTTAGTAGTCTATGTAGGAGAGTATCACAAGAGGTGTGTAATCAAAATGACCTTACTCGATCATCCACTCTTCAAGGCATTGCTGGATAAAGCCCAGGAAGTATATGATTTCACTGCAGATTCGAAACTCCGGATTCCGTGCGACGAGAATATCTTCATGAGTATCTTGCAGTGTGCTACACAAGATCAATCCATACTGCTCCGCCTATGACCCTTGGTCCACCATTCGATATGCAATAATGGACATGATTGGATAGTACAATGTACAAGATCAATGTCTAAGTATTGTACGACTCACCTTACCGATAACTTAGGATGATTTAACCTTAACATTTTGTGCACCATGTAATGTTGTAATATGAATTCATTATTCAGCTGCAATGGAAAGCTGTTGGAGTCATTCATCTAACTTGGTCAAATTTGGCATGCACCGAGAGAGAAGTAGTACATGCAATCCGAAGTGAGGACGGTTGTAGCTCACTTTGTCCCGACCATTGTAGCATGTGTTTCTCTCAGGGCATAAGAGATTCAAAGGTTTGAACAACAATAATGTCCTTGCTCCCGATGTCTTAACACATCGAAAGTAGCCACAAAATGCAGTATTTCTTTATTTAAAGATCCATCTGATTGCAAGCATCGATCTCAATGGCCGGAGCTCGACCTTGATGATTTCTACAATTTGACCATTTAAAAATCTACCAACTCAATTGGCTGGACCAACACACAACCAACAATTACTAGTTTGATTTACAATAATTTTTTGCTAATTTCCACAAATTAATCACTGTTGAATCTAATTAATCCTGCCTCACCTCTGTTATGCCACTGTTTTTAGCCTCTAGAATTTTTATTTTTCTTTTTCCTATTCAATTCTTCTGCCAATCTTGTCAAGAAGCTAGTCAGAAGCATATTTTAACTAATCTACTAAAGAACTTAAAGAGTCTCCCAAGTGAGACAAACTGCAGTTATTGTACACTCCACTCTACAACATGAAAACTAGTTGTTGGGGGCAAACTAGTCTTAAACAAGACTGAACATTACAATTTACAATACGTAAAGTTCTTTTCTTCTTTAATACTGCCTAGTGTTGCACATAAACCTTATCGATCAAGCCACAAGGTAAAAGCCAAGCCACTGGGGATATAATCAATTTGTCAACAGCAGATTTAATCTGACTAGAAGAGGGGGTTACAGTCCAACATCAATAATATACCAAAAGCCTAGGGTTGAAGATGGAAATACTAATGATCTTTTTATAATGTTATTAATAATGAAGTACTTTCAATAAATATGTGAATCTTTGTAGACATTTAACAAAATCCCTTACAAGCAAGAATTGAAGCCTATATCGATGTGCATGCACTCCTCTAATGATGAACCATATGTAAAATACAAACTACTAACGATGATTTTAGTTTCTCGACAATCAAAAATTCGACCTGGGATTAAGAATAATGGGAAAGTATGCTTCAATTAAAATCAGGGTTCGCTAGATATGTGCATCCTGAACTCTGGATAATGACATTTGCACAATAAGATCATCTCCAATGGTGTAAAATTGGACATAAATTAGTATCTTCAAAACTAATTTTGTATCTTTATTTACATCTCGATGAATTTAAATCTACATTCTGCTCTAATGAAAAGATCTAAATCCATTTTTTACCTCTCGTGGACCTAAAAAAAGATGTAAATTTACATATTTTTTAATATTTTCTGTCGAAAAATGCAATTTCCATCTTCTTTGCGTCTCTCTATTGAAGAGGTTTCCGACTATATTGAAGATCTAAATCTCTATTTTACATCATCATTGGAGATGCACGAACAACACAATCTTCAATAAGTTTCTCTTGAACAATTGAGGCAGAAATTCTCCAACAAAAGTTTTCAAATCATATCCTTTCTTTACGGTATAAGATCGTGGGCACAATGTGATGGTGGTAGCTAACTAAACAAGTTAGATTGGAGTCATTCTCAAGATTGATTCACTTTATGATTAATAACAAAGGAGGATGTGAATAATTATAAACGGTCAAGATTTGTCGTTATTCGGGTTGATTTTCTGTAAGAATAATAATTAAGGAGGATGTTATATTATGGTACACAGCCTTCAACAAACTACAAGTTTTCATTAACTTAAAACTTTGTTCGAAACTTCGAGTGTGATAAGGGCATGCCTTGAGTTGGTATTTAAGGGCTTTTTGACATTACTAGTAGTAAGCACGTGCTTGACACGTTTTATATATCAGATGAATTATATGCATAATATTTTAAAAGTACTAATTAGATTGTTAAATTAGTTGAGGTAATTGATATTGTTAAATGAAAAATTAAAATTGTAAAATATATACATATATTAAATTATGAGGGTGTTTGGCACCCATTATTTTTTTAAAAAAAATTCTCTTTCTTAATTATAACTACACATTCTCTAAATAAAATAATATTGCACACAAATCTAAAAATTTTCATTACTTTTCAACCACACATTCTTTCATCAATCACTATTCCAAAATTTATAATTTCCTAAAAATGGGTGCCAAACACATGCTATGTATATAATGTGAAAATGTTGAATAAACTTAAATGTAATGTTATGATTACAATAACATTTCTTTGTACACTATTTTTTGTTAATGTCCCACATCGTTTCTTTCTTTATTTTCTACTTTTACAAAGACTTTTGTTGTTTGCATTGAAACTCCGTGAGAATGTGCGACATATAGTTACCCTATATGAAAAGTATATTCCAAAATGGTCATTGAAAAGTATATTCCAAAATTTATAATTTCCTAAAAATGGGTGCCAAACACATGCTATGTATATAATGTGAAAATGTTGAATAAACTTAAATGTAATGTTTTGATTACAATAACATTTCTTTGTACACTATTTTTTGTTAATGTCCCACATCGTTTCTTTTTTTTTATTTTCTACTTTTACAAAGACTTTTGTTGTTTGCATTGAAACTCCGCGAGAATGTGCGACATATAGTGTTACCCATGAAAGAATACATGTTCAAAAACGTATATTCCAACAATAGGCACTGTTTGTCATCGAGCATTGTTTAATGGTAATTGAAAAGTATGTAAATTGTTTTCTTTTTTAATTTGAATGAATATCCTTCATCGTTTGCTGAAGCTAATGGGATGTGTGGAAGGAAAACTTATTTTTCAGCACGTTGTTCAACAATTATTTCTATATGGATAATATGTTTCTTGAAATCATGGTAAATCATTCTTATTACATTGTAAAGATCGTTGGATGAGTCTAGATTTCTCAAGAGCATAATTAGACAATTTCTTTTCAAGATTAATGTATGTGGCGGGATACCATTTGGCATCAATATATTTAAAAACTCATCTTGATAAAATTGATTTGTATCATCTATTGTTTCGTCAAAACTGACAAATTTTTTACTTTCTCCAGGAAATAACCCGATGAGTTTGTCATTGAGATAGTCAACATAATTATTTTTTGTTGAAAAAATTTCACATTGTGTCATGTAATCAGAAGAAGATGCATTTTCCATCAACTTGAGAACGTTGCATTGATTAAGTGTGACTCCGAAATTTCAGCATCGTCACATGTGATCTCTCTCTCTCTCTTTTGGTAAGCTAATGAAGTCATCATCTATATAAAGTTTTGTTCCATTATCAATTTTGATCAAGTATTATTCAAATCGATTGTCCAATATTATTTTAAATTTGTAATATTAGGTTTGAAAAAAATTAAATGTATAAGTAATATTGTTCAAGTTAATTATATATGTAGTATAACCATAATTTCTTTTTAATTGTATGTAATAATATATTTATTAATTGTGTACTAATAATTAGCCATAATTGTGTTTAGTGAAAATTATTTGATTTAATTTTTGAAAGCAATTGTAATTATTAATTATCTTATTTAGAGGAAATAAATTGAATCATTTAATATTCCGTAGTGAATTATATATAATTGTACACTAATAATTAGTAATAATTGTGTTTAGTGAAAATTAATTGACTTAATTTTTTCAAGCAATAATAATTATTAATTATTTTATTTAGAGGTAATTGAGTCATTTGGTATTCCTTTTTTATCTAACTTACGTATATTCATATGTAACTATCAATTAAAACAACTTTTAAATAAAGGTAAATACAACATAAAATAAATTATATTAAATTATATAGTAACATTCTGTATGCATTAATTCTATTACATTAAATATACTATTTAGCTGTTAAGATATGTGTAAAACAATCAAATGAAACAGTCGTTTAAATAAGGGAATATACAGTCGTTCACTTTCAACAAGGAAAACACATTTGGAAAAGGTAAGAACAATTTGACTTATCTTCATTGGAGATGATTATTAATCTATGTAGCATGAGAAATAAAATGATGGGTGAGGTTTGCTCCTAGAATTGGTTCTTTGGTCCCGAGACAGATTAAAATTTTATTGCTAAGTTCGACAAAGTGGATCTTTGCTAGATGTCTAATGCGTGTTATAAGCATCCAAATACAATACGTATAATCCAGTGGATTACCTTTAATCCATGGTTAAATATTGTCTAATTCATTTTCTTAATTTTTGTTTTGATTCTTCATTCTTGATACAATCTTGAATCTTTGATAGTTCTTAGATTGACAGTGTTCTTAAATATTCTCTAAAGACTTGGCTAGGTTAGCGACAAATTCAAAAACTCTTAAAACCCCAAAACAAGAAACCCCGAGAGGTAGAGGAAAAAGGGGTAAAACGGAAAAGTTAGAGACCTACTTACTACATTTTGTACATGTTGTAACCTAAATTGTAGTTTCCTGACAAAAATAGGCTTAAAACCACAACCTCGTTCAATAAGGCTAATTGAAGAAGTTCGAAGCACCCAAAATTTCTCCGACTAAATAAAAAATACGATTAGATGCCGATTAAAAAGGCATGGGAGCAATGGAAGATAAATAATTTCTAGAGAGGCACAAAATGAAATATTTTATTGAGTGATGTTATTCGTAGTGAATACTAATAGTCTTCATGCGTGGCATATATGTGACGATTTGTAATTTGATGCACGGTCAATAAAAAATTACCACATTAATGTACCAAGTCACAAACCGTCACATATGTCACGTAGGAAGACTACCTATAGTTTTCACAGCGAATAACACTATTCTACTTTATTTTATTTTTGTGAGCAAAGTTATGGCTCATCTAGAGGGTTTCTAATTTTACCTTTGCTTCTTGAGAAATAGTTTTTTCAGGAAATTACCTTGTGTCAAATTTAAAAGATTTTATAATCGGACAAAGTACTTTCAGAAAATTATTCAAATGGATTTAAAAATTTCTTAATCTCATAAACAACTTTTTACTTTTTAAAGACCTTCCCAATCGAGCCATTTAATTGTTTCAGTTATGTTTGATCGAACTTGAATCTCAAAATAAAGACGGATCAATTATTTAACTTAAATTGCATGATCAAGTGAATTAAAAAGAATTGCCTGAAAATATGAACCTCATAAAAACAAAGTCAAACTAATTGGTACTTTCAAAAAGTCAAAATTGAGTTGTGACATCAACATAATTTACGGGCACAAAATTAAAACCCCTTAATATATTGCTTATTACAATTGCAACAGACAAACTCACCGCAAAAGATTTATTAAGGCCATGTTTGATAGGGTTTATTTTTTTTGGAAGTTGGAAATTATTTTTCATTTTCCAAGTTATTGCGTGTTTGATTGGCCAAAAATTCTCTGGAATTGACTTTCCTTCTTAAGCCTCACGTGACNCCTGTTTGATAGGGTTTATTTTCCATTTTTCAAGTTGTTGCATGTTTGATTGGCCAAAAATTCCATGGAATTGGTTTTCCTTCTTAAGCCTCACGTGAACCCCTTTTCATGCTTCCTTAAATTGGTTTTCCCACCACTTTGGTGGGAATTTTTTTTTTTTTTTTACAATTGAAACAAATTCTATTCCCAATGGTAACAAATTCTAGGGGCTGGACATGGTTCAATTCGGTTCTTTTGAAGATAGCGAGTTCACAATAATAGAACGGCAAAAACGACACTCGATAGAATAAAACATTTTAGTAAAATTTAGGTCAATTTAATTAAGTTGGGTTTGGATGAAAATTGAAAATAGTAAAATCATATTTTAGGTTTGAGCTAAATTAATTAGTTAGCAAATTCATTTTAAAAAAAATAAAATAATTTGACTTATTTAAGATAAAAAATTAAGGAGATTCGATTATTCGGTTCTAGGTCTAGAATCGAACCAAACCCATCGGTTCTCGATTTAGATACCCGTTCGGGTATTTAATTTAAGAAGAACCGCTCGATTCAGTTCAGTTCAGTTCGGTTCGGTCCAGTTCGGTTCGAGAGTTTTGTCCAGCCCTAACAAATTTTATTCCTTTACTGGACAATTTTCTTGAAAAATAAAACCAAACGAACACCAAAATATCCAAAATTTCAACATTTTACAGGTGAAAAATTATACAAATCAAACACAATCAATTGACAATTCTCAGTAAAACAAGTCAATTCAATTTCTTGAAATTCATTTTTTTTCCACCCAAATTCTATTTTTGTAATCAAACGGACCATAATTTATCTTTGGTAAATAAAAGATGACGTCGTCTGCCACCGTTACCTGGGTCAAAGTCAAAGTCTCCGTTAATTTTCCTACAACAGGTTGTCCTGAACTGCTATTTTCAGCTTTTCACGGGCTGAGTTAATGGTCCCGTAGTTCAGTTTTTTGTTTTTCCTTTTTGGTACATACACTTTTTCATTATTCAATTTCAGCCCACACCAAGTGTTTGGCTAGAGAGATATGTGTTTGCCTTTCCACCATTTCATACCTATTCTTCTTACCAAACAACGAGCCAATTCTTAGTAGTTTCATTTGAGAATCGACCAATTCCTAGTTCCGATACACCAGTCAAGACGGACGGGCCGACCAGACCCGTGAAAATCGGTCCGGATCGACCCGTGACCCGTTCGGGCGATTCACGGGTCAAGGAGGTGTGACCCGCGAGCTTAACGGGTTGCACCTTCACGGGCCGCAATTAACCCGCTGGCCAGTGAAAAAAAAAAATTAAAAAATTTTGAAAAAAAGTAGGTGTCAACCTAGTTGTGATGTACTTATGATATAAATATTTGATAATAGTAATTAGAAATGCATTTAGTTGTTATTTGTTTAAGTTAAATTTAACTTTGCAAAGCTATAAATAATTCATGTAACATTAAATTTGAATTCTATGTAAACATTTCTTGGTATAAATATGAATTTATCATATTGTTCAATTCTTAATTTACATTTAACAAAAAAAATATTTTTTGCTATAAATATGAAAAATTCTATATTTTTATAATTTTATTTATACAATCATACGGGCCAAACCGGAACAAACCGCGACCCGTGACCCGTGACCCGCATTTTGTTCAATTCTTAATTTACATTTAACAAAAAAAATATTTTTTGCTATAAATATGAAAAATTCTATATTTTTATAATTTTATTTATACAATCATACGGGCCAAACCGGAACAAATCGAGACCCGTGACCTGCATAGGCTCGACCCTGATGGATCAGCAGGCGGACCTGGGTTGTAATCTAAAATTTGTGGACCGATCCGGAACAGCCCGAAACCCGTAGGGGGCAGGGTTTTTTTCACACGAGCCGTTAACGGGCTCATATGTTGGCGGACCGATCCTATCCGGACCACCCGGACTGACACCTCTACACCATTACAATAATTTGCCTTCACCGTTACCCTATGTTATCAAAGTTTGACCTAATCTATCAGTTGAAAAGGAAAAAAATGGACCATGATATGGTAACATAATGGGTGACCTAACGGATGACCTAAGAGACACACCTCGGGGGTTGGGCATTATTTTATTCACTTGGGACCCACACACCATGTGAGGATCGGTCACCCATTAGGTCACCCATTTTCGATCACTTCGACATTATTCGAAAAAACTTAAAATCAAACTGAAAATGTTTGTTCAAAAAATGACTCGTTATGGATATACAAGTTAGGTACCTGTCAATGCTGTCATTGAGCAAACAATTTTTAGTACATAATTTAATTGATTTTTAGTCAGATTCTCAGTTCGTTTCGTCGAATATATTCCAACCAATTTTGAGAAGAGTCTCAAAAGAAAAGAAGAAGAAAAGGTGCGCTAAGCCCTTGTTTGGTACACATTCTTTCAAAATATTTTTTTTTCAAAACTCATTTTCAACCATACATTTTTCAATAAAATAATATTTTTCATCATATCAATAACTTTACCTTATTTTTTAACCACATATTTCTCATCATATCACTATTTAAATACATTCTTTTTTTGGGGGAAGAATTGATTTTTGAATAGTGATATGATGGGAAATGTGTGGTTGAAAAAGAAGAAAAAAGTATTGATGTGATGGAAAATATTATTTTATTGAAGAATGTGTGGTTGAAAATGAAAATTGATTTACTGTAGAAAATGAGAATCTGTACCAAACAGACTCTTAATAATATCCATCAAACGCACCCTAAACTACCCTGCAACTTCACATCTATCACCCCCAATCCGCGGGGACAAAGAGCCTGTAGCTGTCCAACATTAATAGAGATTCGTGCAAAAAACACATCAGCGGCTAGGATCATACGTTTGCAAACTCTCATGCACACATTTTCACACTCTTTTTCAGGTTCCTATCGCACATATTTCACATTAGTATTGTCAGTCAGTCAATTGTCACTCGTTTCAAATTATTCTACTCATTTCAGCTTTCTCCCTTCGCACACTGCTCCACGTTCAAGAGTAGGACATTGAACTATGGAGGAGAGGCCAGAGACTGAGCTGATATCAATACCAGCAACCCCACGCGCGTCCACACCAGGGATACTGACGCCGGCCGGGCTTAGGTCGCCAAGGGTTGTCCCGAAAGAGGCGGCAGGCGGCTCCACCAGGTCATGGACGCCGAGCTCATTCTTGAGCCCAATTGGGACTCCGGTGAAGAGGGTGCTGATAAATATGAAGGGTTACTTGGAGGAAGTGGGGCATTTGACTAAGCTTAATCCACAGGATGCTTGGCTTCCCATTACTGAGTCTCGGAATGGGAATGCGCATTATGCTGCATTTCATAATCTCAATGCGGGTGTGGGGTTCCAGGCCTTGGTCTTGCCTGTTGCTTTCTCCTTTCTTGGGTGGTATGCTTTTTTACACTAAACAAAATAAGCTACTTCTAGGGTTATTATTGTTCAATCTACTTATTTGTTTAGGCTCGTTCTTGATACTGTTGCTTTTTGTTCATCTCCTAGTCTCTGCTTGGAATAATATACTTCATTTGCCTTGATTAAGAATGTCTCTACCACGACAAGACTTGTTCCAATTACATTTGGGGTCGTTGTTAATCTATAGCAATCTTCCTCCCTTAATCGAACTTGGGAAGACTATGAAAAATATTTTACCTTGCATATGAACAAAATTATCCATAAATCCTTGAATCTGAAAATTCTAATGGGACTGTGGGTCTCATGGTGACTTTTTCGTCCCTCTCTTACTTTTTCCAACCTTATCACAGACTTGAATTGAATGGAAGCAAGAAAAATCCTTGATCAAGCTGTATTCTTTATTTCATCTTTTCGCTTTTAGGTAGAAATGTCAACAAGGTTGGGGCCTCCCTCCGCGATCATCTTTTATATTCAAACCAAGACAGCTGGCTATTGCTTTTTTGGTTAATGCACATCTGGCTTGCCTTCATAGTATCCATTGTGTTTATCATCAGCTTAATACGAGGAAAACTTGACAGACAGCTAAATTAAGGATTTTCCTTGTTGTGGTGATGCAGGAGCTGGGGAATAATTTCCTTAATTATAGCCTACTTATGGCAGTTATACACATTGTGGATTCTTGTTCAGCTACATGAAGCTGTTCCTGGAAAGAGATACAATCGATATGTAGAACTTGCACAAGCAGCATTTGGTGAGCTGCGTTTATATTTGACAAACAATTCCAAGTTACCTCGATGAATCAGGGAATAAATTCTTGCCAATGACTGACTGACTTCATGATTTCAGGGGAACGTTTAGGTGTTTGGCTTGCTCTCTTCCCTACTGTTTACCTATCAGCAGGGACTGCAACGGCTTTGATTTTGGTAGGAGGGGAGACCATGAAATTATTCTTTCAGATAGTTTGTGGTCCACTCTGCCAATCAAATCCTCTGACTACCGTCGAGTGGTATCTGGTATTCACATCCTTGTGCATTGTATTATCCCAGCTTCCAAATCTCAACTCTATTGCAGGGCTTTCACTCCTAGGTGCAGTAACAGCCATCACGTACTCGACCATGGTGTGGGTGCTCTCTGTAAGCCAACAGAGACCAATGTCAATTTCGTATGAGCCACTTGCATTGCCTTCCTTTACAGCTTCTCTCTTTTCTGTTTTGAATGCACTTGGTATTGTAGCATTTGCATTTCGTGGGCACAATCTAGTCCTCGAAATTCAGGTTTCTCTCTCTCTCTTATGCATATAATCACACGCTCAATACTAATTACATGTTTGGTATGTTGGGCTGAACAATATTGCATAGAATAAATGAAAATTTGTTTCGTGTATTATCTTTTGCAATATTGTCCAATACTGTGTATCAAACATGCATTGAATTCAAGAATTGGTGAATGGGTTCTCTGTTACATCTTACAGGCAACTATTCCATCAACCTTCAAGAGACCGGCTCATGTGCCAATGTGGAGGGGAGCCAAGGTTGCCTATTTCTTCATTGCCATTTGCTTGTTCCCTGTTGCCATTGGAGGTTATTGGGCCTACGGAAACCTGGTAAGTCTAAAACTCAACCAATTTCCTTGATGTCCTAGAATCATAATGAGCATATATATATATATATACTCTAGATGTTTAAAAGCAGTGGATACTCTAGATGTTGCTTTTATATTCACGTTAACTTATCTTCTATTTTGTTGCATCATTTATGCTTAAAACGTGTTTTTCTTATCTCTTCGCTCAGATGCCTTCTGGAGGAATGCTTAATGCATTATTTGCATTTCACAGTCGTGATATTCCAAGGGGACTTCTTGCTATGACATTTCTTCTCGTCGTTTTTAACTGCTTGAGCAGTTTCCAGATATATTCAATGCCTGTGTTCGACAGTTTTGAAGCTGGCTATACCAGCAGGACGAACCGGCCTTGCTCTATTTGGGTGCGTTCCGGCTTCAGAGTATTCTATGGGTTCATCTCCTTGTTAATAGGTGTTGCACTTCCATTCCTCTCGAGCCTTGCTGGTTTATTAGGAGGACTCACTCTTCCAGTTACCTTCGCTTACCCATGCTTCATGTGGGTTCTCATTAAAAAACCAACAAAGTACAGCTTCAATTGGTTACCCATGCTTCATGTGGGTTCTCATCAAAAAGCCAACAAAATACACCTTCAATTGGTATTTCAACTGGATCCTTGGTTGGTTGGGTATTGCTTTTAGCTTGGCCTTCTCCATTGGGGGTATTTGGAGTATGGTGAACACTGGACTTAAGCTGAAATTCTTTAAGCCCAACTAAGAATGAAGTGAAGCGCACAATTTCAGATGTACTTTTTCTACTGTGGAATCTTAATTTAGTAGATGTTATCTTATGGTTTTGATCATAGCTAGATTGTTGGCGAGCATTTCTGAATTAAGAAACATAAAATCTGAAAGTTGTGTATAAATTTGTAATCCATAGTGTCAGATCATTTTCCATTTGCTTTACAAAATGGTGTGGAGTCAGTTACTGATTATCTTTACCTAGTACTCAGCATTAGGAATTAATATAGCATCAAAGCATAGAAATATCTTTACCTCGTACTCAGATTCAATAGATCAAGAAACACGAACAATCATGTTGATAATGTATCATAAATACAAAAAATTTCAACATAAGAAAGCTTTTCGTGCAAATTACGCAATTAATAGGATTTTTGGAGCCGAAGCAAGTCACCATGAGCTTCTAGGACTGGGGAAAATCTGAAGGTAAAGCATATCGTGCTACATTTGAAGCCAGGGGCTTATTTGTTATTTATTGAAAAAAACAAATGGGGGGGGGGGGGGTGGGGGGGGGGGGGGGGGGGTGGAACGGAAGATTGGTCCACTCCGAAAAGATAAAATACAGCAACCTGTGAACCACAGCTTCAAACTAATAGACATGAAGAACTTCTGAAAATATAAAAGCATGCTAAAGAGCCAATGGCTGAAGTTCCGATAATCAATAAGTAGATTAACCATGACTTTGAACACGACACTACTATCTTTCTTTGTCAATTTCTTGGCTTTAAGATTGCTTGCATTGGATGAAGTTTGCGAGTAGTAAGCCCAAGAGTGTCAACGTTTTCTTCTTCTCCCTCCTTCAGTCTCCATTTGAACTCTTGTATTAATCTCCCAATGGCTATACAAGAAATCAACATTGCCTGGAGAGAGCCTGCACATACCCGCTTTCCAGCTCCAAAAGCCATTGACTTGTGCATATCCATTGGATCATATTTCTCATTCAGAAATCTTTCAGGCTGCCACTGTTCAGGACACTCCCACAATTTTTTGTCCATGTTGCACCCGAAAATATTTATACAAATCTGCACATTGCACGACATATTCTGCAGTTGGACTCCTATAGCAAATTCGAAACATTAGAGGTTAGAGGAAGAGTGATAACCTCGGTTTCAGCTGGAATGTAGTATCCTCCTACTTGTGTATCTTCATGAACATATCTAAGAGGAACTATAGGAGCAGGACTGTGCTTTCTCAAAGTTTCATGAAAAACAGCAGACAAGTATGGAAGTTGGTTTAACTTTTCCTCTGTGATTTTTTCATATCCACAGACATTCTGAATCTCCATATAAAGACGATCCTGTTTTATTAAAAGGGAATCACCATTAGATAGATTGTAAATAAACTAGAGCGATGGCATACAGGCACATTGCATGAGGGTGATCAAACCACCTGTCTCTCTGGATCTTTTGCAAGTTCATACATGGCCCATTCTGTGGTGAGTAAAGTGGTGTCTGATGTTTCAATTATGGCTTCCCATAGCAGCATAAGTATTTGTTGCTCCGAAAGAATTTTTGCTTTGGATAACAAGTAGTCAATGTAGCAGTTGAGTTCCTGATATTCATTTTAATACTGAATTATCTCATTTTCAGTTCAAACATAGGTTTAAAGTAAAAGTGAACTATAAATAGAATAGTGTGATAACTATAAATCTTCATTCCAATGAAGAGATAAGAGTACCTTGCCGCAATCAATTCGTCTCCTCTGCTCATTAATGAGAACCTTCATCACAGCTGTCCTACGGAAACACATCTGCTGAATTTTATTTTCGAAGCTTTTGTTGGGAATCCACCTTAGGTAAGGAAAAAAATCTCTCCAATCCACCTCAATAGCACCCTCCATTTGATCATGCACTAATATCTTCATTATCTCTCTTTTTGACAGGGTCATTCCAAGTTCCTCAACATAAACCGACTCAATATCCTTTCCAAGAGCCTGCATTCCACATAAAATGCTTTAAATTTTATCAATTGCACTCTAATTACAAGGATTGTTTATGACCTTAGGTAGATGTGAACAGACATACTTCTTTCAATGCCAATCCAAAAAGCTCAGGCTCGAATATATTCCGAAGGTATACAGGTTGAAGAGGATCCTTTTCTACATGAGCATGCAATTGTTCAGAAATGTTTATTATCATGGTATCCCTGTGAACACGATGCTGTTTCTGGAAGAATCAGCAAAAACAGTGTTAATAGTGCAGTAACATTTGCAGTAAATAATCAAGCTTTGATCAGAGTCATGTGTGATTTGAACCTGTGCATTAGGTCCCAAAGTACTTGTGAGTATATGCCGTTTTACTATCTTGTGAAATTCACCATAATCACTCATTGCAACCATACTTTTATCAGAAGTAAGGCTCTTTAACGCGTTCGATAGCTTTCTTGTTGAAATGGAC
The DNA here is from genome assembly GCA_903798405.1 of Fraxinus platypoda. Taxonomy (NCBI): domain Eukaryota; kingdom Viridiplantae; phylum Streptophyta; class Magnoliopsida; order Lamiales; family Oleaceae; genus Fraxinus; species Fraxinus platypoda. The sequence goes on along the minus strand of CAIGRT010060404.1, from coordinate 5,338 downwards.
GAGAATCTTGTCACCATAGCCTAAAACAAACAGGAGGAATATAACTTAGCAAGCATAACTTGACAGAAAAGAGGAAGCCGGAATTTTTTAATCATCCTTTGACTTACAGAATAGAAGTTAACAACAATATTCAGAAGAAAGCAAATATTGATTCAATTATACGATCAAACCACAAACAATTCTTCCTAGTAGTTCCCAAAATGTACAAATTTACTTTCCTGCGTTTCATAGAAATAATAGTTAAGAGCAACAGAGTTTTTATTACCTCCTTAGCAACATCATTGGAGTTAAGTACAACCATAGAGTTGTAACCTGTTCTGATAGAATAGACAGGACCATATTCCTCGGCCCATTTGGTAAAAGTCTTGTAAGGTTTCTTCTCTTTTAATTGCAGTAAATTTCCAATCAATGGAAGCCCTGGCACCTCTGCATTCAATACAATATTTCTCAGTTATACCTATAAAACATAAGCCTTGTTCTGTACTGCCCATTTTCGGATGATTAAGGAATGCACGAATGATAGACAATAATCTCTAAATCTGATTAACTTGAGTCATATATTCAAATCATCAAACGTTCAAGATCAAACATTTTCCAAATCATAACCATTCAAATAATCAATTCAACGAGCATACTGCAATAATTTTCTTCAAGAACCGGATCAAGAGAAAATCAAGACTGATACGAAAGCACCTGGTGGAGAAGGGAGGCCTGAAGATCTCCTCTTATGATCATTCATATATCCTCGTATGAACAACAAAGTGAGGACGACAAGAACAGCAGCTGTAATTGCAGTTCCCAAAGGCAGTGCTTCAAGATTCAGAATTGCATCCATTTGCCCCATTCGATTCAAATAAAATCTAAGAAATCAAAAGGGGCATTTCAACTTTAAACTTGTAAGAAAGAGAACTACATGCACCATATCACTGCAAACTCTTCTAATCAACTTTTCACTATCCAGAATGTAAAATAACTATTCATCTCGAAGAACATAAAATAATGTGAAGATATGTGTTACCTGTGTGTGTGTGGAAGATGATTGAGGCTTTTGGAGCCATCGATTGCGTTTGGGTTTCTTATAAACTTGGGAAATAGTAAACTGTTGATGCTTTTATCTCTTCACGCGCCCCCTCTGATGATACTTCCGTTGGACAATAGTGAGGTTTCTAATTAACAACATTACCCGTTTGGCTTCATGTTATTGTCCAGAAAAAATACCCTTTAAATTGGATAATTTGAAATGAATAATATTATCTAACTATGTGATATGTCATTTTTAAATTCTTATATTTAATTAAATTTATAATTCAGTAAATCGATATTAAATACCAATGATATTAAATGTCATTACTTTATTGAAATATCAATATAAAAGATAAGACATATAATGAAGAGTAATATTATTTAGCACCAGTGCACCACTGGTGTGTAATACCTATTTAGTTGGCATTATTAATGACATTAAATTGCAAGTTCAATGAAATGAATCACATAATTTCACATTTAATTGAACGTATCACATAATGTTAGATAAATTGGTGTTGTAGTGTAACACTCCGAATTTTTATTTACTATTTTCACATGAGCCTAAATTTAATGTTGGTAATTTGGCAAATGAAATAGTCAATGTCTAGCATTGTCGTCGCCCTAAAGTCCAAAAGTTGTAGTGATAAACTCGGCCAACTAATTTGCATAAATGATTTTTTTGCTTACATGTACTTTTTAGAATTTATCGTAAGTTATTTGGATAGAATATTTAAGTATTTTAGAAATTGATAAAATATATCAATATTATACTCATTTTGTAACTCAAGATAAATAGTATAAATTGGGCTCGAGAATAAATATTTTTGGACTAGTTATATCTGAGTTATTTTGATAGAAATAAAGTATTCTAAATTCGATATTTTATTAATAAAAAATATAAATAATAAAACAAAATTTTCATTTAATTTCAGTTTAATGTTACATCGGAATTTGAAAATGTATTTGTTGGGTTTTTTATACCCAATAAATCCGGGCAATGATGTTAAATCGATTTTTGTTTGGATTGTACTTTATAGGCCTCGGCCGATGAGTGAAGTAAAATGTCGACACCACAATTAAGGCGACCAATCCTCAACCTTTATGGCCCATTTGAAGTAGCCTAATTTAGTTAGTGCTACTCATGGTCCGACCCATTACCTTAAAAGGCTTTTCGGTTGATAGCCCACTTATTATTCTACCTATTGGGCCTCACTACTCTTTAACCTGAAAGCCCATTCCTTCTATTATTTAGGCTGCTCCGTCTTACTGTTGCTAGTGTGTGTGAAAGTTTGGGAGCCGGTGTTTGAGAGAAAAACAGGACCTCTTGGCTTAGTGCTTCTCGATCGCGGCTTTGTGCTTACTGTGTTTGTTTTCATCCTCTACCTTAGCCTTCGTGGCTAACCTGTGAGCTTCCATAACTTCTCCACACCTCTCCCTTTGTGGGCTACCGCGAGCAACCAGATTTGGGCGTTGGTTTGGGATTGGATCGTTTGATTGTCGTATCGATTGGTTGAGACTAAGCCTGGTTCTTGGAGTCAATAATCTACAGTATTATAATTTAATATATTAAACATAATTAATTCATTAATTTTGATAATAATTAATTTAATTAATCTTATGAATTTTTCCATTTACCACAAATGCGTTTTGGAATTTAAATGTTAAAGCTGAAATGCCGTTTTGATTGACTTGGGGTTACATGCAGTGTGTTAGATTATATGTGTGTGGTCCGATTAGAGTGTATTTTTCCAGAAAAAACACAAGTTCACAGTTCACTTCCTGTAAATTTTACATATGTGCGTCTATTAGAAATACTTTATTTTACTATTATTCTATAAACCACATTTTCAGATTTATTTGGTGTTAATTGAGGTAAGAATGTATAGTGTAAGGTGATAAATTCATATTTTTTTGATATTTATATAAATTTTGGCATAAAATACTATAAGGTTTTGTCGATTTCTATTTTAAATCATTCGGGATAGACTGTTATATCAAATATGTAAATCCAACGAGATATATGAATTTTTAAGAAACTCCTTAAGCTATTGGATATCGCGACCAGTTTACTCTAAATCTAAGAATATCGATATGTTATGTCATTTTATATTTATATCATGTTAAATAAGAATATACACGTATTTTTATTCAGTGTTTTCAAAATACTCATTCTTACAATAACCTTTCAGATTAGAACGGATCATGTGGACTTGTGGAAGATTGACTGAGTGATGTTTATGAGATTGTCAAGTAAAATTTCTAGAAATGATAATTGCCAATTTTATTTGAAAAACATCATTATGTTAAATTTTGTGCACGTTATTTTAGTAGTTTTTTTTTTTAGTGTTTGACCATTTGATATTCTATGTTAAAACAGTATTTCAAGATTTTATTAAATATGAATTTTTTTACTTAAATTGTTGATTTATCATTATCGATTTATCAATCAAATCTCAAAATTTAAATAAAAGTGAATTTTTGCTTAAATTAGATAAAGAAGATTTTTGGTAACATTTAAAGTCTATTTTTATATTAAAAATAAAATAAAATAATGAAATAAATTTCGGCGTTACATGTAGCATCATTGATACTAGATAGCATTATTCTATAATTAATTATCCTTCAATAATCGTAATCACGCCATTGAAATGGTTATCTTGGATCCAAAATTGAATGATAATATTACCTAGTATTAGTGGTGTTAAAGCATCAGTAACATCAGTTTAGATGATCATATTTGATAGATTCAATTAAATAAATCATATAACATTGTATTTAAGTAAATATATCATTTAATATTATGTAGTTGCCACCTAAACCACCAGTGCTGAATAGCATTGCTCAAATTAAAAGAGAATAAAGTGAGACATTGTTCCAATACCAAAGGATGTATCATTAGTGCTTGGTGGGGTCCATTCGAAAGAACAATCATTTTCCTTTTTTTTTTCCTTTCATTTGTTTCTTTTTTTGACACGATTTTCTTTTATTTCTCCACCATTATAAATTTGATTTTTCAAATATGAATCTGTAGCTAAACTTACAACATGCTTATAGGAGCGTCTTAAACTAATTGTTGTTATAAATTTGTTTTGTTAGATGTGGATTGATGTTTTATATTAGAAAGTCACTTTTTAATTAAAAGTTGACAGTGCACTTTATTAGAAATTATTACATAAGTTTATAGTGGACTCATAATAACATTTTAAGCTAATATATAAGTTTATAGTAGTCCCAAAATTTTCAAAAAAATACAAACGAGTCTGAAATAAATAATTAAAAAATTAAATGGACATATAAGTTAGTTTTTATATTTTATTTCAAAAATTAAATTTTAAAAAATATTTTCACTATAATTTATTTTTTATTTATAATATTTCACAAATTAGTTTTTATTTTATATTTCATATTCAATAAACTTATTGTAATTAGTATATATTATATACATGTAAATCAAATAGACGATGATAATATCATTAATTATATTAGCGTTGATCATCAATAGTTCTTTGATCGTTAATGATCGACGAAGAAGTTATTTATGTTACTGGCCCAAGCTTCTTACTTTTTATCAAAAGCCTATTGATAATCATCGATTATATAATGATGATATCGTCGCAATTCATTTACATATATAAAATATATACTAATTACAATAAATTCATTGAAGATGAAATTAAAAATAAAAACAAATTTATACGTCGATAATATTATGAATAAAAGAAATAAAATATAGTAAATATTATTTATTTAGGTTAATTTTTTAAATAAAATAAGCAAGAGGGCCGGGAAGGAGGGTAGAGAGATTCCTATGACGAACCCGAGCCCCATATCCCTATAAATAAGGCAAAATAGACTTTTATTTCCTTTCTTTACTATATAAGAGTTGCACCANAAAAGAAATAAAATATAGTAAATATTATTTATTTAGGTTAATTTTTTAAATAAAATAAGCAAGAGGGCCGGGAAGGAGGGTAGAGAGATTCCTATGACGAACCCGAGCCCCATATCCCTATAAATAAGGCAAAATAGACTTTTATTTCCTTTCTTTACTATATAAGAGTTGCACCACGACACCCTTCTTCAGTTTGTTCTCAATCTCCAGCGATTGAATCTCCTTATCCAACTCTTTGAGCCGATCCATCTAGGGGTGGGCGCGGGTCGGTTCGGTTCGATTTTTTTCGGTTCCAGAAATTTTCGGATATTTAGTAAATGGAACCGTCGGTTCCAAATATAATTTTGGAACCGTTCGGGTTCGGTTCGGTTCGGTTCGGTTCGGTTCCGTTCGGTTCTGTACTATAATTAAATTTTTTAA
>CAIGRT010060400.1:0-15357 GCA_903798405.1 Fraxinus platypoda | reverse complement strand
AAAGTTGTGGGACTCATGAAAGATATGGTTAATATTGATTGTTTGAATTTAATTTAAATTAAAATCTGATTTTAATCAGAAACAAACGGGACCTTATAATTATTAGCCAACAAGTCTTGACTTTTGACTTTGTAAAACATTAATATTGAAAATTCAAGACTATTAAATATCAATAATTCTTATCAAAATTCAAAAGTCTAAAATGTAAGGTATACTTATATTTTATTTGTGCAAAAAATATTTTCCAAGTAATTATTTATCTCAGTAATATAAGAATTTTTGTTTATAATTTTATCTTAGTTGTCGATTTGATGCTAAACTTGCTTCCACAAAATATTTAATCAACCCGTCCAACACAAGTTGGCAAGGGGTGAGAATATATCACCGAAGTTTGCAACACAACCGTCATAATTACAAGCACCTCCTACGTTGTCGTACACACCATGTCCGAGAGACATTGCATGCACACGACAAGATTTAATGTCCACATTTTTTTCTCGTTTCATCAAGCACAACACACACAATCAATCACCGATCTCAATTCAAAAAATCCGCAAGCTATGAGCTTTGACCAAATATTTAACCGTCGAATTTGAATCAAATCATTTTGTTTAAAATTGAACCAAATCAATTTCAACACTACAAATTTACCATTTAACAAATTTTTTATCCAACCTATTTTATCCTAAAATATTATTCCGAAATCATCTCATTCTTAACCCTCGCCCTATCTTCTTTCTATATATTTTTCCTCCTCCTGTCTCAATAACTGTATATACTCGAATAAATTTAAGTATACAACATTAGTTGATAATTATCAAATAGGATGTTGTGAACGCATGTTGTAAACGTAGCATGATGAGTATGTACCCGTTTTTGTTTATTCTCGCAGTAATCTATTTATTGATAAATATCTGTGAATATATGTTTCCTCGTTGAGTCGTTTCTTACATTCTCACTCATCTGACTTTTCTTTTGTTCTTTTTTTTAGAACTTTTCTTTGCCAGAAGCATACAAGTTTACATAAAAGAAACACATCTTTATCCTGACATCATTCGATTTTACGCGTTTTTCATTCTGATATTATTAGATTTTTTGTGGGTTTTCTGGAAAAGGTAAGATTATGGAGTCTGCAGCAAGTTCTGATACTTCTAATTCTGATTCATGGCCTTCTTCATCAAGCAATGGAGGAAATTCCAGAATCCCCTTTTCTCCTCTTCGATTCTTCGACTCCCCCGTTTCATCCCTACTCGAATACTCCGGGATCCTTCGGGTACAACCCGACTTCCACTCGGATGCCCAGCCCCTTGTATCCGAACCCGCCAACAATTCTGTCTCAATCAATGATAATAGTACTAGTAGTAATAGTAATGATAACAATGGGGAAGTTTCTATTCGGATAATCGGGGCAGGGGAGCATGATAGAATTGGGGTTGTTGAAAATGGAGGAGAGGGAGATCAAACGGGCTCGGGTTTGGGTCCAGAGGAGTCTACCGGGGGTTTTGTTGATGATAATGGGAATGGTGGCAGCAGCAGCAGCGGTAATGAAACCAACAGGGAAACGTCATCATATCAAAGATATGACATACAGCAGGTGGCGAGGTGGATTGAGCAGATTCTTCCCTTCTCCTTGCTTTTATTGATGATTTTCATCCACCAGCACTTGCAAGGTAATTTTCGGAGTAATTGGGTTTCAGTGTTTCACTTTTGTAATGTTTGACTTTCTCTGTGTTTATCATTGTAGAAATTCTCGTTATGCATCAAACTGATTCTGGCAAATTGTTTTCATATTGCCTTTAAGGATGTCATAGATCATGGTTCAAACTTGATCACGAGTCGTATTGAACAATTGTATAGGATACTTAACCTAATGATTTATCATGGTTCTAGGCCAATCTGAGTTGGAAGTCTGGTTGCACACAATCGACAAAATTTCACATTCAGTTATGTTATGCATCTATACTGGCATTTGTTCATGTAAATGTGCTGCATTGTATTATGGTATAGATCATCATGTTCAGGTTCCAGATTTTCCTTTTTAAATTTTCAGGAGGTTGTATCCATTTCCCTTCAATTTAACTTACTTTTAAACTTACTGGTCAAAGTTGAACGAGCATTACACGTTATTCCGAAATATTTATAAGTACTGTAAAAATAATAATTTGATACCAATTTTGCATTGCACGTTATTTTGAAATAGTTTATAAGTGCTGTAAAAGTAATATTTGATACCAATTTGTTGGAAGGATTTGATGAGTTTTAAACAAACTAAAAAAAAAAAAAAATAAGAGAAGAAAATTTTACTCTCAAAACTCAATTTCTATGATTNACTGTAAAAATAATAATTTGATACCAATTTTGCATTGCACGTTATTTTGAAATAGTTTATAAGTGCTGTAAAAGTAATATTTGATACCAATTTGTTGGAAGGATTTGACGAGTTTTAAACAAACTAAAAAAAAAAAAAAATTAAGAGAAGAAAATTTTACTCTCAAAACTCAATTTCTATGATTCAATTTTTTTGTAATGATGAAATAATACAAATGAGCAACCATTTTATACTACATTTGGTACATAAGAATTAATTGTTAATCCATGAATTTAAATACCCATTAAAATTCTTAGATACATGAATAGAAATAAATTTATCTATAATAACTCTAGATTCATGTAGATCAAGATTCTTCAAGTCAAGATTCATTGAGTCTAGATTAATGTGAATATTAATAAATTGAGAATTAATAACACGAAATTCATATATGACGAGGATTTATTGCATATTGAAAAACGAGAAGTAAGGTTTTATTGAAATAATTGAATTATAGTAAGGTTAAAATCGTCAAAAAAAATATTCTCACTTGATATGATATTTAATATATTATAGATGTTTATAATTGAACAAGGTAGAGGTAATAAAGATATTGATCCTCCATTACGTAAACTCAAGTAAGTAATTTCAGTGCCACATATATCATGCTCAAACAATATGAAACTTCAGAGTAGATTTGATTTGGTGCTGTTAGGTACTTTCCCTGAAAGTGACCGAAGGATAGGTGATTTGATAGTACAAATCTTGTAATTTGATAGTGACAGTGGATAATGACCAATGAAAAGTAGCAACCTTCAACCTTAACTGGTTAATTGTAAGAAAGGCTTTACCAGCTAGTAAACTTCAGTATGTACTGCAAGAAGTTGCAAATAAAGATGTTAAATGAGGGTTGCATTATAGCCTGACTAACAGCACTAAGCTTTCTCAAATCTTTGCAAGAACATGAAACTGAAGGACAGCTGATGGAAGAAAATAACTTTCGCATTACTGCTTGATAACAATTAGAAGAATTATTTATGATTAAGATATTGCTATGATGTTATATTTTTCAATGCTAAGAGGTTATTAAGTGCATTTTTAAATCATAATTTAAGTTGGTCAAACATAATTATTATTCACTCGTTTTGTAGGACCCACGGAGACTTCCTACTTATTATCCATACATTTTGTAGGCTACAAATTAAAATCACTTAAAAGCACTCCCAAGCATGCTCTAAAATGCATTGAAGTCTTGCCTGAGCTTTTAGGAGTTGGAAATGTTCATTGCTTTTGTTGCGAGGCTGCTGAGGACTTTGTTGAAATTTGTTGTTGGTAAAGCAAGAGTAGTGTAGATATGGGTGTAGACTGATTTAGTCTCATTGATTGTTTAGTTGTCATTCTCTTCTTTAAAATTGAATTCTAAAGTGATTAAAATTTATTCAATGCTTTTTGATCTTTCTACAATAAGTCAACTTTATAATTTCCTAGAAAGTTTCATTTTGATGCAGTTGTTAAATCATGGTTGATTTTTTATTTTTTATTGTGTTTTGGTCTTACGACCTAAGATGAACAATGTAAACCACTGTTTTCTTGGTTTGATTTGAAACTTTATTTTTCGAGGAAATTAAACAGCATATAAGATGCAGTAACCATAAAATCATAATTTTCCTTTCCGAGGCCAGTAGGTATCCCTCTATATATTGTTATTGTCCTAGATTATTTATTGCATATAACTTGGTTTATCGTGGAATGAGTTATTAAAATGGTTTGCATATCGTTAATGTTATCTTTTTAAGTTCGCACTGAACTCACACCTTCTTAATCTGTGAAGTATATTAACAGTTTCTGTTGAAACTTTTTGGGTAAAATTACTTCAATAATGTGGAAATCGTATGAAAGAAACATGCCTTTTACTTGTTTATTATAAGTAATGCAACCTAATTGCTTTAACATTCATGTTCCATATCTTGATGTTATACATGTTCTAGATTGTAACAACCTGGCCTCTGTACCCAAGAGCCCAAGCCGTTATAGCATACGTACTGTCCGTTTTGAGTGGGCATCTACCCACTTAACCCCTCACGGATTTCTATCGCGTCCCCCAAGATTCGAACCCAACACCTCTGCCTAATGAAAGACTTAAGTTGAATCCTGATTCCAATTGGACAACACTACGTACGATATAGCGGCTTGAGCATAAAGGTCGGGTCGCTACAAAAAAAACGCACTTTTTTTGTAGTGACCCCGGGTCTCTATACCCAAACAGTTAGCTTACGTATTGTCCGCTTTGGGTGAGCAGATGCCCACTTACCCCTTCACAACTTTCTATCGCATCCCCCAGAATTCGAATCAGACCTCTGCCTAATGAGAGATTTAAGTTGAATCCTAGTACCAATTGGGACAGTACGTAAGCTAACAACTTGGGTATAGAGACTCGAATCGTTACATAGATAATATTAAACATCATCATATTGATTGTCTTTGTATAGAGAATCATGAAGAGATAAAGCATGTTCCATGTCTATGAAATTAACTAGTCCATTTTATCTCTCATGGTAATCTAGTGTTTCGCACTGTCCTTCAAGAATTGATTTTGGTACTTAATTAATTAGTTTTTTTATTTTTGATCACTTAGGAGATGTAACAATATGTATTTTATTTTTGATCATTTAGGAGATGTAACAATATGTATCGTATAACTACTTACATTTCAATTTCACATTTCGTTTCTTTGTGTTTTGGAAACCTTGACTTTTCTAAATATGGATTTTCAGGATTCTTTATTACAATTTGGATCACTGCCGGTTTGGTCAAGTCTAATGACATTCTTCGGAAGCAGACAGCTCTAAAGGTGTGGTGTGTGTTCCATATGCTGAGTAGTTTGTAGCATATTCATGTTAATTGTTTAAAGTTTAAGCCATACCCATTTCTATAGTAGGAACAAAGATAAATATAGAAATTCTTCAGAACAACTAAACAGTGACTTTTGCAGGGAGAGAGAAAGTTTTCTGTCCTTGTTGGTTATTCATTTGCCTTTATACTTCATGTATCTGGAATCTACTGGTGGTGTCGGGATGATGAAATTTTCTATCCTCTATTTATGGTTCCTCCGAAGGTTATCCCACCGTTCTGGCATGCAATTTTTATCATCTTAGTAAATGGTATGGATTATTTTAGCTCTTTATTGTTTTGACAATAAATTTATTTGATCTTTAAGTTGTACACTTAGGGAATAAATATTAAATCACTTGAAACCTGCTTATGTGGATGCTGGATATGCATTGGTTGTTAAATACGAGATGGAAATCAAGTGCCTTACTGAACATTTTATTTTGAACTTTGATTAGTTTTTACTTGAGAGGCCCAATTACATTGAATATGATCATTGCATGGCTTTAACTTTCCCCTCATGCTAAATTGCTTGTGGCATATTTTCTTTCCGTCTCTCTTTTTTCCTATTGCAAAATTTTCCTTGTAATCGGATTCTGTTCTGAAATTTGAAAATGTTTTCTAACATTTATTACTGTTTATATTTTGACTTTTGAGCATATTACATTTATCTTAGGGTTTTCCCGGAAGGGAAGGGGTAACTGAAATTGGGAATCTTGTTTAGGGTACTTAAATTGTATCCTTCAATTTTTTCTGAAAATGTTTGTTTCAGATACAATGGTTCGGCAGGCTGCAATGGTCTTGAAGTTGGCTCTGCTGATGTATTATAGGAATAACAGGGCCCATAATTTTCGCAGACAGGTAATACGGTTTTTAGAGTATATAGCCCCCGTTTGGCACCCATTTTTTTCTCATTCTCATTTTTTTTTTCTTTCTTCATTTCAACCACACATTCTATCAATAAAATAATATTACACATAAACCTAAAAATTCTCCCTACTTTTTAACCACACATTCTTCCATCAATCACTATTCAAAAACACATTTTTCTACTAAAATGGGTGTCAAACACCCCCATAATAAGTTTCTGGTAATTTAGCGGGTAGTATGTGATTCCATAGAATTCTGATGTATGATTTGCATTCAGGGTCAAATGTTGACTCTAGTTGAGTACACACTTCTTCTGTACCGGGCGTTGTTACCAACCCCTGTATGGTATAAATTCTTCTTGAACAAAGAAAATGGAAGTCTCTTCTCATCATTGATCACAGGGTTGTATTTAACTTTCAAGCTTACATCTATTGTTGAAAAGGTAATTCTTACGTTCATTTGCTTTTTATTGCCTAGAATTTGGAATACTGCGTTTAAATAAATTTTTTCTCTTCTTCATCCCTGTTGTCAGGTCCAATCCTTCGTCGCTGCCTTGATGGCATTATCGAGAAAGGTCCATTATGGGTCTTATGCGACATCAGAACAGGTATAATGTTTCTTTTGCTTTTAAATTTTGTGGAACTAGTTTTGGTCCATATGGAACCTACTGGTGCTAAAGCGGACAAAAATATGCCTCAATTAGCCTCCGTTTGGCAAATTTACAAATGGTCTGTAAATATGAATAGTAAGAGAAATAGTAGTGGTCCCACGAAATGCGTGGATGATAATTCGTAATTGTTATGAATGTGTAGTGGAAATAAATGTTTTGACTTTTGACTAATTTATAAACCATTTATAAATTTGTATCCAAATGGATAAATAGTGATGTCTTTGGCTTTTAAATAATTTTGATCTGGAGCCTGCTAGTGTCAAAGTGGACAAAAGCAAGCCATACAATTCCTACTTTAAGTAACAATCAGGAAGATATTTAGCAAATCCTACTCTCCTTTTCCCTAACCTTTTGAGATCAGCTTGTTTGCTTCATTTTGTACTCAGTTAGTTATTCTCTAATGAATGATGATTACATGGTTATTCGAGGCAACAATGTCAACTTATAATTTAGATCCGATGTCCATATTCAATTGTCATTTCTATGCCAAGTTTCCAACTTTTTTGAATTCCTGCATAAGACTTCATAATGACTTCCGAGAATAAGAATCTTTTTTTGCTCACTAATTATTTATCTTGTTAGCATTTTAATGTCTTCTTGTAATAACACTTATTGGTTTTACAAAGTAAATGGTCATTTACCTTGCACATGCAAAGACACACAGCTACATCCCATGTGATGCAGTGAGGAATAATGGAAGCTGAATATGTGCGCACAATGATCTCACAACTCTTCTACACGCCTAGTAATCTGAACTAGGAATATAGGAAACTGGAAAAAAACTCTCACAGAGTATTATTATTGATTGAAAATAATCCAAAAGTTCTTTGACGGCTACTGAACATTGCATATATATGTGAAATTAAAGACAACCCTAACAACTAACTTACCTAAAATACGCGACAGGCAAAATATTGAAATAACAGGAAAGAAAATAATACGCCAGGAAGAAAATTAATTGAAATAATACACCTCCTCTCCATACAAGTGGCGCCTACTTGATCCCCCTTTCCATAATATTGGCGGCTATTTGATCTACATCATCCTCCCCGGGTTTGAGAGAATTCGCCCTCGAATTCGAGTCCTCGGTTGACAAATCACCAATATACGGAACCAAGTGCTTGACGTTAAACACATCACTGGTTCTAATATGGCTTGAGAGTTTCAATCTGTATGCATTAGGATTGATTTTCTCAATTATTTCCAGCGGACCAATCTTTCTAGTAGCAAGCTTATTATAGTCATCAACGGAAAATCTATATTTCGTCAGGATAGCCCACACCAAGTCCACTACCTCAAACTCCATTGCCCTTCTTTTCATATCAGCAGCAGCCTTGACATGAACAGTTGCTATATGAGTCCGTTGAATTTGACTGATTAAATCTTCAGCCTTGACATGTACTCGTCGGATATTAGTAATAGGCGTCAAATGAATTGGTGCACGAGGATTATAACCATATATCACATGAAAAGGACTAAACCCTGTACTCCTATTGATAGATCGATCGTAAGCAAGCTCAGTCTGAAATAGTTTCTGATCCCAAGACTTCAAGTGATCACCCACCAGACAGCGCAACAAGTCCTTCAAAGAACGGTTGACAACTTCAATCTGACCATCAGTCTGAGGGTGATAGGCACTACTAAAGTCGAGTTTAGTGTTAGACAAACACCACAAACATTGCTAAAAGTGCCTAAGAAAACGGGTATCTCTATCAAACACAATGGATGAAGGCAATCCATGTAATCGATAAGTAAAGTTGTGCAACATTAATAGCATCTGATGTTTTCTTGCAAGCCACAAAGTGTACCATCTTGGAGAATCTATCAACCAACACAAAAATAGAATCATGTCCATGCTGTATTCTTGGCAACCCCAACACAAAATCCATGCTAACATTAGACCAAGGCCCTTCTGGAATAGGCAAAGGCAGATAGAGACCTGCATTAGTTGCTCTCCCTTTCGAGACCTGGCAGACCCTACAACCCTTCACAAACCGTGCAACTTCCTTTCTCATATGAGTTCTGAAAAACTGCTCAGTGAGAAGCTTCAAAGTTTTGTCACGCCCCCATATGACCTTCATAGTGCAATTCTTGAATAATCCTCAGGTGCAAACTCCCTGCAGGAACACACAATTGAATGCCTTTGAATAGAAACCCATGATGCATAGTGTAATCATCCCATGATCGTGACCCCAAGTCACTCATAATAGGGCCAAAATAGGGATCAAGAGATAAGTAATCTTTGAACTGATCAAAGCCAATTACCTTGGTTTGCATTTGCACCAGCATAAAATATAATTGAGTTTGGAACCACCCAATTTCTCACTGAAGTAAGCCACAGGCTTTCCCCCTTGACTTAAAACAGCCCCAATGCTAACTCCAGAAGTATCGCAATGCAACTCAAAAGGCTGAGAAAAATCTGGCATTACGAGAATAGGAGCGGTTGTCAATTTTTCCTTGATTTGATCAAATGCCTTAGCTGCTTCATTGGTCCAGAAGAATTTTCCACCCTTCATACAATCCGTGAGTGGTGCCGTAATGGTACTAAAGTGATGAATAAAGTGCCTGTAAAAAGACACCAACCCATGGAAGCTACGTACCTCTTGAATAGTAGAAGGAACTGGCCATTGTTGAACATCTGCTACCTTAGACTCATCTACAGATAGACCATCCCTTGAAACTACATAGCCAATAAATAAGACCGAGTCTGTCATGAAAGAACATTTGGCCATTGCTACAAAAAATTTCTCCTTGCGTAACACTTCCAAGACCTCCCTTAATTGTTGAAGATGCAAATCCACAGTAACACTATAAATCAAGATGTTATCAAAGTAGACTACAAGACATTTACCAATGAATGGTCTAAAAATCTAGTTCATAACCCGCATAAAAGTGCTAGGGGCATTCGATAGCCCAAAAGGCATCACCAATCACTCATACAACCCCTCTCTAGTTTTGAACGAAGTTTTCCATTCATTGCCTGGACGTATGCGAATCTGATGATAACCACTTTTCAAATCTAACTTGGTAAACACAGTAGCACCACTTAATTGATCCAACAAGTCATCCAATCGAGGAATAGGAAATCTGTACCTGACTGTAATCTTGTTGATAGCCCGACTATCTACACACATCCTCCAAGAACCGTCCTTTTTTGGAATAAGTAACGCTAGCACGACACAAGGACTAAGACTTTCCCTGACATGACCCTTAGACAACAAGGCCTCCACTTGACGTCTAAGCTCCTCATGTTCTTTGGGGCTCATGCGGTAATGTGGTCGATTTGGGTAGATTAGTGCCCGGCACCAAGTCAATTTGATGTTGTATATCCCTCGACGGTGGCAAGCCTTCAGGTAGTTCGTCTGGAAATGCATCAGAGAATCCTTCCACCAACTTGGACACGAGGGATAGGACTTCTCCCCCTTTACTGCTCTCCCTTCCCAACAACACAAACACCACCCCAGATTCCTGCAATTCAGTCATAAACTCCCTTTTCGCCAACAAAATCTTTCCCTCCCCTAAAGGGTGTCGAGGCTCCCCCTGCTTGTTAGGTAATAAGACAATCTTCATTTTGTCAAGTACAAAACTATATGTATTCTGTCTTCCATCGTGAATAGCACCCCTATCATATTGCCATGGTCGACCTAGTAAAAGATGAAATGCATCCATGGTTATCACATCACACCAAATTTAATTTTTATACTTCGCACTGATAGAAAATGATACTAAGCATCGTTTAGAAATAGTTACTTCATTTCCCCTCTTGAGCCAAGCTAATTTGTAAGGACTAGGATGTTTCTTTGTCTCTAGTCCCAACTTCTTAACCTCTTCAGAAACATTCTCACAACTTCCTGAATTGATGATAAGCTTGCAAACCTTGCTGTCAATAGTACAGGTAAACTAGAAAATATTGTGGCGTAACCAGTAATCTTTACGAGGTGCCAAACACATCCTCCTCACTACTAATAAAGGACTTTCATCACCTGCAACCTGCTCTTCTACATATTCCTCGTCCCCAATATCGTAAATAGGCCCTGTTTGACATCTACCAAGCCGTCAACACCAGTCTCCCCCGAATCAATGAACAATCCCTTACTGTATTTAGGGCCCTTCTTGCAATCTGCCATGCGGTGACCCGTTTCACCACATTTAAAACATCGGACCTGAGAACTTGATGCTACTCCCCTGCTTGCCTGGGTATTGGTTTCCCCTCTTTTCTCTGTGGTAGGCACGACCACAGTACGCTGAGAGGCTGATTGGTTTGTGCTAGAAATACCACCAATGTTGACTCCGCTAGCACCCCATGTTCTCTTAGATAACATTTTCTCTAAGTGTAGGGCTCGTTGGTGGGCTTCAGAAGCATTCACAGGGTCAAAAAAATTTAAGGAGTCTTGAAATTGTTGCCACATCCGTCCAATATACCGAGACACCAACTGATCATCTGATTCAGCCAAATCCACACGTGCTATCAATTTATAAAATTCTGTAGTATATTCATCCACAGATCGTGACCCTTACCTGGAAGTTGTTGATACATTGTCCTCACATAATTATGGGGTAAAAATGCTGCCTTCATGTGTTTCAACAATTTCTCCCAACTTTAATTTTTGGTTTACCTTGGCGCACTCTACGTTGTTTTGTTTGTTGCTACCAGGCAGCAGCTCTTTCTCTAAACTTTGTTGCTACCAAAGAAGCTCTTCGATCATCTGGTACTCCTTTGAACTCCAGTATTTCCCCTACTGCAGCAACTCAATCAAGAAATTCTTCAGGTTGTAGGCAGCCTTGAAATTCTGGGATATCCAGTTTGAAGCCTGACTCCCACCTGTTAGCATTGTTTTGGACTACTGGACGTTCCCTCCTTCCTCTCACTTCGCAAACGGATTTTCATTCTCTTGTCCCTCGCTCCCGTCATCACTATATTCAGTAAAACGCTCATCGTCTCGCGATTGCCAACGCCGTTATCCAACGTTGAGAGCCGCCAGTTGCTGCATCAAATCTGTCACCCGTCTGAACAAATCGCTCATTCACCTGTTGCAGTATCCGCGCCTCCAGTTGTGCCTCACGTATCACCTCATCGCGTTCGTTCACCTCACCCATCGCTGCATGCCTTCCGCCACGAGCTCCCCTACGTGCCATGGCTGAAACGTAACCTGAGGCTCTGATACCAACTGATGTAGTGAGGAATAATGGAAGCTGAATTTGTGTGCACAATGATCTCACAACTCTTCTACACGCCTAGTAATCTGAACTAGGAATATAGGAAACTGGAAAAAAACTCTCTCAGAGTATTATTATTGATTGAAAATAATCCAAGTTCTTTGACGGCTACTGAACATTGCATATATATGTGAAATTAAAGACAACCCTAACAACCAACTTACCTAAAATACGTGACAGACAAAATATTGAAATAACAGGAAAGAAAATAATATGCCAGCAGGAAGAAAATTAATTGAAATAATACGCCTCCTCTCCATACAAGTGGCGCCTACTTGATCCCCCTTTCCATAATATTGGCGGCTATTTGATCTACATCACCATGCCAACTAAATTTTCAGGTGACTGGAATACTTGGCTTCGTTAAATCCCAAATGAAGCAAAATATTTAAGTTTTACCCTTAAAAGTCTGCTGATCTAAACCAGAAATACACCGAATGTCCCAATTCATATCTATGTTCTTAAGTGCTTGGTTTTTCTCGACAGCTATATCTCAGCATGCTTGGCCACAGTTTATTGCTCTCTTTAGCTACCTGTTGATGTCCCTGCTTTTAAAGTTCATGGTCGAATCCATGAATTTTTAAAATTTTTTTTTGGCTGAGCATGAAGGAAGCAAGAGCACGTGTTCTCAAAAAGTGACATGCACCTTTGTGCTCGTAGTCTTTATCTCCTGGTTCATGCATTGTGTTGAGGATTTTTATGATGCATACATCACTAGGAAACACGAAAAGCATTTATTAAACTAAGCTGTAAATTATTGAACACAGGTGAATGTGGCAGGAGATCTATGTGCTATATGCCAGGAGAAGATGCATGCCCCGATCTTATTGCGTTGTAAACATATCTTCTGTGAAGACTGTGTTTCAGAATGGTTAGTTTTTTGTACTTTTGTGATTACATGTAACTATCGTGGAAAAATTATTATTGACTTTATCTTTTTTGTTGTACTTTTGTTATTTTTGTCCTTATTTATAATGCCTATTTGCATTTCATTCAATTGTGGAGTCAAGGGAGACGTGAATCACTAAATCATTGTTATCTCTTGGCTGTCACTAGGCAAGGTAGCAACCCCACATTCCTACCTTAAATCCAACTTCCAAGCATTCCCACCCATCTTATCTTTATCATCTGCTGTCTTTACCTCTAACTGGCGAGGCTGATCTCTCCCTCTAATTGATGGAGTTTGATGGCAAGATGCTCTTAAAATCTCGTTTGTGTGACCTCAAGAATGCAGTCATTTTGAAAGCATTCACGGGTAGAGTGGCAATATTTTATCAAAATGGATAATGAAGAAAGAGGGATTTCTATGTGTGCCTACATTAAAGAGTAGCTGGGGTTGGGAGCATAGTTTGTTCAGCTTGAGCTTACTGAAATTATGATGAAGGATTTTGAAAATAGTTGATAAGTTTCAGAGAACTGTCATATTTGTAATAATGAATGCCAAAATTAGGGGACTGGATGATAGCAATCTGTTTAATTATTTGAACATAGTTCAAATTTAGATAAAATTGTGACTTTTTAGAAAGTTCATCCTTTTACTATTCTTGAAGCCTTTTCATTGTCTTTTACAATTATCTCATTTTACGTCATTTGATCAGTTGGCATCAAAATTTCCTTTTTCAGGTTTGAAATGGAAAGAACTTGCCCTTTGTGCAGGGCCCTTGTTAAACCTGCTGATCTTCGATCATATGGGGACGGGTCGACTGGTCTTCTCTGCCAGTTATTCTGATAGTCTCATCTTGTCCGGGAGTTTTTTCTCCTTGACCTGCTTTGCAAGCATCAAAGCATTTCCCGCAGGAGTTGCTTTTTAAGACTGCCTCATTGTTTGATCTCCCTTGGGAAGATTTCTACAAGGTGCTATACAAATTGGACGTGGATTGGCATTGAATATATATTATGTATCAGCAAATAGGTTCAATGTAACCATGGTGCCGTGACTTGGGAAATCTTGATACATGAAGAGATTCTTGATTCCAGCTCAGTACATATGGTGTTTTTGGTTTTCGAAATAATGATGATCTTTTTTATTATTTCTCTTAGGTTGTATTTTCCTAGTATTAGGTGTTCTTAAAACATTGTACCACTATTTCCTAGGTTTTTCATCCTCAAAAGAAAGTTTTGGGAGTTGCTCTATCCCACCACATGTTGCTCCTGCCCCTATCAGTCTGGGATTTTGAGTTATGGCCTGTTTGGCATGACTTTTGAAAAGTGAAAATGAGCTTTTGAGATTTAAAAATTATTTTTGAACTCGTTTGGCTAATTTTATGAAAGTACTTTTACTAGTTATAAGAGTTTTTAGTGAAAGCTGATTCAATGTGATTTCCTCTAAGAGCCCTTTCAAAGTACGAAGCTCTTTTAAAAGCTCTTTTAAAAATTAGTTTTCAAACAAAAATTGAGGTATTTTCCTCTAAAAACTCTTCCAGGTGGAGTAAAAGTAAAAGTCATGTCTAACGGACCCTTAATTAGTTAGGGTCGATATTTCCCGATTAGAGAGGGACTTAACGCGGTGACGAAGAATACGGTCCTGTACTGACTCTTAAAGTTAATACTGAAAAGTAAAAATAAGTAAATTGTTAAACCAGATAAATTAATACTAAAAAATAAAAATAAGTAAATTGTTAAACGAGATGAGAAACCAGAATATTTCAATTTTTTATTCTGTCCTGCTTCCCAAAAATCTTCGGGTATGGGGAAGGCTGCTTTGGGCTTGTAACGTCCAATTGCCATCCCCGCCTGTGAGATATTTATAAATGTACCGTGCTATCTTGCAAACGAGAAAATGAATTGTGATAATTTCGCGTCAATTGTCTATGTAGTCATTGTCAAATATCACTTGCACCATTTAGGTCTAAATAATACTCTGTTGTTCATTCAGCTGAAAGTGTTAAAATAATAGTTTCGGTGTTATATTATTTCTAAAGGAGCGATAAGATGGAAAAAATTCGTAATGGTAATGCTATTATTTATGCTAAAAATGGAAGAAAAACGATCTATAAAGATATGCATTATTCAAAACTTGAAATACGAGTGATTTGCGTATTTTTTTTTTTCAAATAAAAGCTTTATCTTTATGTTGACATACAAAAAATGAGGCCCAATTAAGATGGCCCAAGAAATGGAACCCAGTGAGGAAATTCAAGGGATAAGCCCAAATAAGACCATTGTAAAATATAATAGAAGCCCACAAGCGGAGAATCACCATTACCCAAGCATGCAAGACGCCCAGGATCTGAGCGAATGAGGTATCACGTGGTCGCTCAGAACGACAGTCCCATTCTCGCCCAGGCTTTCGAGACGCCCAAGATCTGAGAGAAGGAAGTGCTTTGTTGATCATCTAAAGCAGCAGTTATTGAGCAATATTATCACACTCCACGATCCAAGAATTTCGGTGGCAAGCAGTTAA
>CAIGRT010060316.1:0-11952 GCA_903798405.1 Fraxinus platypoda | reverse complement strand
TTATTTCGACTATAAAAAAAGTCACGTATTCGCATCAACAGTATCGAACACGGTTCCTCCATATCACGTTAGCTCATCAAGTTGATGATCGTTAAAGTACCACGTGAATGACCACATAAATAAGATCAAATATGACATAATACTTTTGTAGCTTAAACCACTTTATTGTTCAAAAAGCCTAGAAAATACACAATCAAATCCTTCTCTATAGGAGATACTGAAAAGCTCGAAGGAAATCCGTAGCATGCGAAACTTATATTATATAGGAAACAACCAACTAAAAAAACACTAACAAATGTTAAGCAACTTTAGATATGCTTCATTCCGAGAAATACGAAAAACTCTAGATTTTGAATTTAATGAATAAGATTTAATTCCTCTTCTCTATACCCAAATATTCCATGAAATATTCAATATCCATTCACAAGTAGAAAATAAAAAAAAAATATCGTGAAAGTTCACAAACTTGTAGAGCTAAATGCAAGGACCTATACACTCAAGTACTCAACAACATTGTGGTGATGCAACATGGTGTTGAACCTCACATCAAGTTGCAGCAGTCGATGTCTTCACCGCTAAGGGGTGGAGCACGAAGCGCCGAAAGCCGGCCAGGTTCCGAATTAGCATTAGTTCTCGGTGGAGGGGGCAAAGGCTTGTGATCTTGCAAGTGCATATGAGCATGCTCGAAAGTCAGGGTATGATCACGAGTGTCGGGTGGGGCACGAGGCGGAAGTTTCGTTCTCGGAGCAAGTGACGACGACGATGGCTTGTGATCATGCAAATGCTCATGAGCATGCTCAAAATTCTGCATCTGATTATGAGAGTTGGGATCAACATGTTTGGGATTGTGATCATCATTTGATGGCAGCTTGGGTCGAGGAGGATTCCCGTTTTGGATATATCTGTTCAAGTCAAAGAAAATTGAATCTAACACACGCGTAAGCGTAAACGTACAATACAGAGATATTTAAAATTTCAGACGAGAAGGTTCAAAATACCGTCCATAGCTTCCAGGCGCTACATTGGCTGTGCGATTCGACATAAATAAATAGCTTGAACACTCTCCAAACTGGAACCAACATAATTGTGCTTTTCTCCCTGATTTTCCAAGCAATTTTAAGAGTAAATCTGGATCCACTGTACCAGAAATTTCAACATGTCCCTCTAGATCCATTCTGAAATTTTGTACCCCTAGATAAAATCACAATCAGAAATAGATTAACGCGTAATATTGAACATCACAACGGACACGACGAGTAACTTTTTCTTCTTCTTTAATTTTACGATATGTTAATATACTCCTATTCTATTTGGTACGTTGAATCGAGCATGACTATACGAAAACAAACCTTGAATCTTGCTCAAAATTTTTGCAACAGTCTTTGGCCATTGAGTTCTGGTATTCACCTTCACAATACAAGTCTGCAAGATCATAATCAAAGAAACTAAATATCGTGAAAAAAATTTGCAGAAGTTCATATAAAAAAGAGGCACGTGAATCGAATAAATAATTATTTAACCATGAATGGATAATATTTCTTCACTTGCTGGAGTTCAGAAATGGGATCCATTGAAAATAGCTCTCTTAGATTAACGAACAAAAACAAAGAGTCTGTAATAGGGTTTTTTATTGAAGAGAAAAAGTTTTAATTTATAAATGGAAACGAAATCTTGGGTTTAAAATTTGGAAATTAAATATTATCTTTTGCAATCTTGTTCTTGATTTTTAATTAATAATTAGTTTTCATAATTAAGGTAAGTGATTATGGTTGTAAGATTGTAATATTCAAATTCCGCCATCAATGTGAGTGTTTGGTGTGGATTAAAATTAGATTTTTAGTAGATTGTGATAGATGTTTTTGAAATGACTTAAATTAAAATCTGATTTTAATCTGAAACAAACGTGTGTTTTGTTGATTCGATGATAAAATAAAAAGTCAAACTAATTTTAACTTATTTTTAACCTTAGCCGACGCTTCTATTCAAATTTTAACTTGCAAGGAACGACTAACTTCGACAATGTAGTTTGTCACGAAAAAAAAAAAAAAAATTGAAATGATATATTTAAAAAGAAAATTGATGTCAGCTAAACAAACTTAAAAAGTTTACTTTAAAGTAATATTCTTTATAAGTTAGAAAGTAAGTTAAAAAATTTTAGAAAAAAAAATTATTGATGAAAGTTAACATATGTTACTTATTTTAAGCACTTACAAAATTTTAAATTTTACCAAACACTTAGCCCTTGTTTGGGCCCCATTATTTGACAAATAATGCATTTTTGAATAGCAGATTGATGGGAAATGTGTGATTAAAAAATANGAATAGCAGATTGATGGGAAATGTGTGATTAAAAAATAAGAAAAAGTTTCGAATTTTTTATGTCAAACCAACAAACTTAGGAATTGTTTGATACAACTTATTTGAAATATTTTTTTCTAACTTATTTTAAATAATAGATTCTTTAAATAAAATAGTTTTGCACGTGGATACATTACTTTTTCTACTATTCATAACCAAACATTCTATGGAAAAAATAATGTTTCACTTCAAATAATCTTTTTCAAACAAACACTTACAACGAATGACAATTCATTGAAATACAAATATGAAATCAATGACCTAATTGTCATCTATTGCATGCTAGAAAAAATAAGTCAAAAGATGAAAATAAAAGACTTATTTCATGTTTGCACTCTTGACTAAACAGTATTAAAAATGAAAAATAAGTCAAAATTTTGATAATTGTACTATGGTCGCACTGTAATACCCGTCATCATAAACATTTACCCCCNGATCAACAGGAAGCTGAAGAGGCTTCCCACCACTACGTAGAAAGGGAACGGCGGACTGGTGGAGAGAGCTTCTATCAAATCTATTTGCGGCTCCTCTGCGAGTACAGGGGAAAGGGCGCCCTGCCTAATGATAATTTCTTTTTCGAGAAAGCTCAATCCATCTTTGATAGGAAAGGACAAATACTCTTCAAGATGGAGGAGCTTGAACCGGGTAGGGGCTGGCTTCTCAACGGGGCCCAATTTATCAAGACACAAATGGGCCGAGACTATTCTGGGAGTAATCTCACTAAAATCGTAGAAAGTCTTGACCGCGATGGTCACAGACTCACAATAGCAGAACACAATTTTGAAACTAATGCGCATAAATCAAATAAACCTGTGTAACATCAGTAACAACCAGCAGAAGACAGCATGAACACATCATTTATAAACCTAGGCAACTGAAAAAATCAAACATGAAGTGTGTTTCTTACACATAATCTATTACAACGTCAAATGAAGTTTTAAACTGGTCGAAAATCCAGTAAAATGAATAAAAACTCTCAGTATTTTATTAAAGGGGAACCTAAGCCGGTATCCCTCTTATATATCACGCCAGTAAATATAACTCCGACAAGTTCAAAACAATAAGAATACGAAAAAAATTCTCTACCTTTTGATGTTATACGAGTGGTACTTTCTTGTTGAAGAGACGCTCGACAAATTAACTAGAATGGATCCTCCAGAGTATATCTCACAAATCTGATTTACATCTCAAGCAAATTCAGAGAAAAGAAACTAAGTTATATTTAGAAATTAAACCGCATAACTGCATAAAATCCCTTGAAACTGCTTGCACTGAACACGTGTACTTTGAGTTAAGCTCCCCCTTTAGCTTCATTGACTGACATGGTATATGTATATAAGGGATACGCAAGAAATTCACAACCACGTGTTTTTTCAGGAGTTTCTTCTCCTACAGTTTTCTTCAGATATCCAAATACTGAAATTTCCTACGTAGCAATTCCTGAAGAAGCCATTAAAAAAATTAATTTATCGGAATAATATTTGATATGTTGAAGGATATGTATAACTAAATTGTTCATCGTGTATACTTCTAAGTTCTGTAATAACTCCTTTATAGGTGCCTAAAAACTCGTCACTATCAATGTGTTTTTACTAAATGAGGCTGTAATTTATCTGAGTCATTGAAACAAATCATAACACAAGCACAATTATTGGAAGTTCAACTTATTTGGACAAAAACTGATATAATTCATGCTACATCACTTATGTTTAACGCGTTACTTCTACACTACTTTCAAATTTCTGTGCATAGAACATTTTGTCAAATAACTTATCGTAAGCTAGATTATGAATGAAAAATTGTGGTTATCATGTAATGCATGAGAGAATAACTATATAACTAAAATTTTGATGTCATAGAAGCATTAGTATTTCAAAATATATAATATGAAATTAGTTTTATTTTAGTATTTTCAGATTTGAGTATTTTCGTAAGTTATGATAGCAAAGCTACAAATTAGTCCAAAGAAGTAATTTATCGAACAAGCAATTCTTATTCATAATTTGCCTATGAAAACAAAATCAAGATATTAATATAACGTCTCGACTCTTGCAATGCTAAAAAAAAAAACTCATATGGTGGGAACATAACTAAATTTCAGTACCAAATACCAATAAACAGCAAAAAGGACCTTCTCGTATCAAAACTGATGATTTTCACTCCCAAGGCTCAAATATTTTAAAAATAATTATTAAATACCAACACAGACCACGTAGAACACGCAATTAGTTTAAAGTACATTTTACTTACATCTAGATACGTATTGAAGTATTTCTCATATTGTTACAATAGTTATACCCGCAAATTTTCAGTCTCTATTCTAAAATTTTCTATCCTTGAGCAATTGTGACATTTTTTAATTTCATCGGGCTGCCAATGGCATAGAGACCAAAGACTGAAAAACCATAACAGAAGAACAACAAAAACAAGTATCACTAATTCCTTCACGCTTCTCTTAGTAGTTGGATCAATTTTAGTTTTTAATAATATGATAAAGAAAATGGTGAGCAGGGTAATTAAATTAAACTGACGACTTCTATGATATTTCCGCAAATTGAATAAGAATTATATTCAAGAGTTTTATGATATTTCTGCAAATCAAGAAAGAGTAAAGATTTGAACTTAGTTACTGTCAAACAAAAGTCAGTTCCACATGATGCTTCTTTTAAGCTAATGTCAAGAAGTAAAATATGTTCTCGTTGTGTGAGTTATGTTATCCTATTTCTAACATATCTAGAAAAATAATTATATTATTCAAGTCTAGTTTCTATAGAAAGAGCCCATATTTTCAGAAAAAAACAATATCTGAATCTTTAGCACAAGAAATGGAAAGTGGGATGAACAGTATTACCTCTATTGGATTGTCTATTTGTAATGTCATAACCCACCACATAATCCTCGGATTCTTTAGCAGCGACTTCTTCTGGATTCCCAAGTCCATAACCAAATGAACCAGAATTATTTAGCTCAGAAGATGTGGTTTGCCAAGTTGGATCCCCATACACCGAGCCACTTCGGTAAAAATCCCCATAAGCTCCCTCATAACCACCAGTTGATGCAGTAAGTGAAGATGCTGTGGATACAGCTGGTCCACCATTTCTTCTAAATCCTTCGGCTGCCAATGAAAAACTGTTTCCTCCACCTCTATAGCCAACATTTCCTCCTCCAAAACCAGAAGAACTACCCCCAAGGGTAGCGGCAATATGAGAAGCGCCCCAATTTGCACCGTTATTTCCAAACACTCCAAAACCGTCATTTCCGGAGCCAAAGTATGATCCCGAGTTTGCATTACTTGGAGAAGTACTCAGTCCAGTATTCCCCCACACGTTTCGGGGAGAAGAGTTGAAAAGGGAATCTCCTCGGCTACTACTTGTATTGTAACCAATAGGAGTATTATACCTGCTCTGATTACCACCAAAATAAGGGTTTATAATGCGCCCGTAGCCAAGATTGCTACTTAAGTTCGAACCCCCTCCAAAGCCAGAATTCAACCCTTGATCCATATTCATGCCCATTCCATAAGCCGGAGAACCGAATTGGGAGAGCCCAGCTCGAGCTCCAGCTAATGGACTATATCTACCGTCTGTCCTTACTCCATAGCCGCCCAGTGAGCTGAGATTATATCCTTGTACATAGCTATTTAGAAAGTTGTTGGCTCTACCGAAACCATAGTTGTATCCAACAAGAGGGCTTCTGCTGGGTCCTGGAGACAAGTCTTTTGGAACTGCCCGCTTCACCTCAACCATCTTACCATTGAGTTCATGAAATGTTTTGTGCAACACCCTATCGACTGCATCTTCTGAATCATATGTTATGAACCCAAAACCTCGAGGTCTTTGAGTATTGTGGTCATACATGACTACCACGTCAGTTATGGTTCCAAATTGATCAAAATAATTTTTAAAGTCACTCTCCGTGACAGTTGATGCTAGTCCTCCTACAAATATTTTTTTAGTGCGTCCGGGACCTGGTGATCCTTGACTGTTACTACTATTTCTATACATCAGGTGCTGATCATCCCTCGGAACAGCTTTCTTTGCTTCCACCTGAAATTTGAAATACAATAAATAAATTGCCCATTTCATGGACACAAAATGAAGAAAATCTTAAACTTAGTAAGTCCAAAGAGAAAAGTTTCTTGTTATCCATTTTCAGCTAGAAAGCTGCAGGTTTGTTACTCTATTGAAACTAGAAATTGGTAAATTGAATCTACACAGAAGGCATTAAGGCACTTTCAGCAATGGAAAAACGAGAAACGGGCATAGTGTGCTGCTGCATTTTCAATACATTGTAATATCTATTATACACAAATAAACTACTCACTGTTCGTCCATCAATCACGTGCTTCTCCTTAACGACTCTTTCAGCAACTGCAGGATCAATGAAGACCACAAAACCAAAGCCACGAGCACGGCCCGTGGTACGATCTCTCATGATCACTGCCTCCATCACTTCTCCATATGCTCCAAAATATTCTTTAAGGCGATCCTCATCTGTGTCCCAAGAAATCCCACCAATAAATAGCTTACCTTGATCTGATTCCATCTTTCCTGCAATTGCATATTCAATTGGCACAAATTTCATTAAAACTTCCAACATCCTAAACAATTTAGGTAGGAAATGAAAAAGAAAAATAATACTTGCAAACCGAATAGGCACAATTGAATATGGATTGAGCAGCAAATAATTCTCTGATCCTATGAAATGTATGGGCGAATTCAAAATGAGATGAATTGGTGCAAATATCGATTTTAATTATCCAGGAAATTCAAAAGACAAATAGTAAAAACTAATTCAAATAGATCTACAAGCCAGTGAACAATAAATATCACACCTTGTCCAGAAAAACAGGTAGAAAGTAGCACCGATACTGATCAATTAGCTAGTGAAAATGTTGGATTTAATTGTAAATCATCGGATCCTACATTCATCAATCAAGATTCAATCTCGCTATCCTGAAAACCCATAATTCAGATACATAAACCGATCGATGAAAAAGAAAAAGATTGCAATAATTCTCCAAATTCAATTTAAAAACTGACCATTGGAAGGGGGAGCCCAGATGGGAAAATCTGATTAAAAACTAAGATCTAAGGAGAGAAATTATACATAAATGAAAACAGAGGATGTGCTCATCCTCTCATTTTCTTTTCTCTCTCTCTAGCTCTCCCCAAAGGTCCTCTTCCTTTCTTTTTCTTGGTTATTCCAAATCAAAAGAAATGGAATTCCTTAGCTGGGATGAGGGGCAGATATTATTTATATTTATATAAAAAATATGGGTGAGAGAGAGAGAAATGGGTGGGGTGGGTTGTGGTGGGTGGCAGGGAGGAGGAGAGAGTGTTGGGCAATCCTTTGTGAAAGAACATTTGGAGAGCCTGAGCTAGATGACAGTGGATGATGATCTTTGAAATATAACTATTGTAATTTACAATGAAAAATTACACATAAATTTTAAATGCATTGTTTGCATTAATAAAATAATTAAAAATTAAGTTAAAGTTAACGTTTAATCTTAATCTTCGTCATATCCAAAACCTTACCACACAATTCATAAAATTTTAATCTAATTCAATCAGGGGCTTAAATATTATAGCATAAAGAATACGTGTAGATACTGAATATTATGCACTTGTCAAATTTTTAATCGATAAAATATTTAATTTCTACGTTAATAACTTTAAATTTTTAGATGAAACGATAAATATGTACCAACATTTTTAAATTTTCTCCTCAATTTTTTTTAAATTTTTTTTGTAGGTTTTTCAAATTTTGTCAAATGAAGAGGAAGTGTGAATTATAAATATCACCAATTGATGATTGTAAGAATAAATTTGAATTTTCCATTTCCTTTTTATGAAAACTCATGATTAATGTTTATTGCATAAATAGTAAACTTTGCAAATATTTTTCATGAATTTGACAATTAATTTCAATTACATCTTCTTATGCCCTTGTTCGGTTTAGTTAAAAATCATATTTTTGGTAGATTTTTATAAAAATTGATAAAAAAAAAAATTAATGAAGTTGTGAATTTCATTAAATATATAATTAAAAATGATTTCGAAATTTTAGAAAATGAGGGTCAAACCAGACGATATCTAGGATATGTGTTTCATCCCATATATAACACTAAGCGATATGAATTAATAGAGTCAATATTATATACAACACGACACGGTGTACATTTTGATGAAGCATTGGTCAACGTTCACAAGAAAATTACCTGCACACATTTATTTATATTTTTGGGACCCTTTGCCTATTTTGTACCACATAAATTGTTGCTAAAGACAATTTGGACTATAGCATGTATACAAGAGTTGCACATACTGATAGCTTAGGAGATAAAAATGGGACCGGATAAAGCAGATAGAATAGAGGAATGTATATCTTATCTAGGTTGTTTTACATGTACATAATATTTAAATAATAGTTTACATGCACATAATGTGGTGAGATCTGATTGGCTCAAAATTTCTTCAATCAAATAAAAAAAAATTCACTCTTTTTGACACTTATGTACACGTAGCATTATTCATATCATTTTCATTGATTATTAGAGATCGGTTGTCCTACATGTATATAATGATTTATATAATGATTTACATACACATGATGTTGTGAGATATAATTGGACATAAATTATGTTTTCATATGCCCCTGTTTGGTAAACAAAAAATTTTCATTCTCATTCTTCTA
This sequence comes from Fraxinus platypoda, assembly GCA_903798405.1. Classification (NCBI taxonomy): domain Eukaryota; kingdom Viridiplantae; phylum Streptophyta; class Magnoliopsida; order Lamiales; family Oleaceae; genus Fraxinus; species Fraxinus platypoda. The sequence goes on along the minus strand of CAIGRT010060316.1, from coordinate 2,895 downwards.
CTTATTTTCAACCAAACATTCTTTAATAAAATAATATTTTCCATCATATCAATAACTTTTTTTTCTTTTTCATCCACAAATTCTCCATCAATCTACTATTCCAAAATACATTCTTCCAAAATAATGTGGCTCAAACACACCAACTTTTTTGTTATCATGTATAATACTGTTCACTTCCGTTATTGAGTTGGACGAGGTTAAGAGCACGTTTGAAATGACTTCTATTTTTATTTTATTTTTGTAAAAAGGCTTTTAGATGAAGCTACTTTAGGGCACATTTGTTAGGAGTTTTACTTTTGTTTTTGCTTCGTGTAGAAGATTTTCCTGGGAAAGCTAGTGTTTGAAAATTAATTTATAAAATAGATTTCTCTTCTCGACGAGTTTTTAGAGAAAATCATATTGAAACAGTTTTCTTTTAAACTCTTCTAATTAGAAAAAACATTTTTATGAAAGTAATTAAACAGGTCTAAAGCAACTTTTGAATTTCAAAAGTTCATTTTTCGCTTTACAAAAGTCATACCAAACATGTCCTTAAACCAGCTTTCTCTAAAAAAAAAAATTAACCAGACAAACTATTTTTAAAAAATTTTTAAAATATGTTGAAAATATTTTCTTAATTTCATAAACAACTTTTGAATTTTTAAAAGCCTAACCAAACGGGCACCAAGCAATGATATGTGAACTTTTTTCTTGATTATATCTGAATTTATTTAATTTAACATACTGATAAATATGCTTTAAAAATCGTCTAAAAGAAGCTTGATTAAGCAACATATGAATGATGTTATTTTTGTAAGTAGTTCTTCTATTTTTTTATTTTTTATTTTTTTTATCTTTTTGACAAAAATGATGGGATTTCATTTAATAATTAAGATATTATGTCACCGTTTGATCTACATTATTATCTCATTAAAATGAAAAATATGACCGTTATCTATCACATCAACATTTAAATTCAAATTTTCTATCTCTTATGTGGGTCTCAATAACGGCTATATTTTTCATTCTCATTCTACAATNCCGTTTGATCTACATTATTATCTCATTAAAATGAAAAATATGACCGTTATCTATCACATCAACATTTAAATTTAAATTTTCTATCTCTTATGTGGGTCTCAATAACGGCTATATTTTTCATTCTCATTCTACAATAATTTGGCTCGAACAGGGTATATCTCCATAAACTGTTAGAGAATAATTAATCTTTTGATTTTTAATATTTTTTATGTTTCTTTCGAATCTGCTTGACCTTCCCACATCCACTCAAACATAGTCAAGATGGAGCAAATCTAGCAACTTGTATATTTTCTTTGAAAAGATAAGAATTCAGAAAAGATAAAAAGACACGACTAAAATTCTATTTTTAATGTATGATTTACTATAGTATACATGCGAAATATACAATTTGAAAGAGCTAGGAGTTTGATGCAATGTTCTAGATCAAATCAGTCGATCGGGGTTAGAAAATTGGTGACCCAGTCCTGAAATTATCTGAACGTCATTGTTAGAGCAGTTAGCAAGTAAATCAATCGAGCTTATAAAACCTATTGATTTTTTTTTGAAAAATGATGCTTTGTCATTAGATCATATGGTAGTTCGTATGGTATAGCGTATGCTTAATTTTGACGATAATATTAAACCTTAGTATCCTCTTTTTTTTTTATATAAATACGTTCCAAAGTCGTAGGAATCCATCCTACTAAATGAACCTATACAATATATTATTATCTGATTCGACTATGTAATAAATAATTAAAATGTTCGTATTATTAATAAGAGGTGGTTTGGCCCCATTTTAAAGAAATTTTAAAATTTTGAAATAGTGGTCGATGGGAGAACGTGTGGTTGAAAAATAATGAAAAGTTTTAGATTTGTGTATAATATTATTTTATTTGGAGAATGTGTAGTTAAAATTTTAAAAAAAAAATTTAATAGAGGGGAAACACTATCTAAGTATAATTCAATATTGTGCCGTCTATCTTATCAAATGCAGTTTTATTGCATAGTATATGTAGCTTGATGCAAATTGCCAGCTAAACCACACTATTAAGAACAGTTGTTAATTGATTTCTAGTATATTGATGGCATAGGCTGTAAGGGCCTAATATTTAACTCCCTTGGTCCAATGATTATTCTCAAATCCTAAAGTCCACTCTCATATGGGAAGTGAAGTGGGGCGAGCCGCGAGCCGCTCGATTCGTCCTATTCGTGAGCCGAGCAATAAAAACCTAGGGTCAACATAAAAGTATAATTTTAGATCCAACAAAAAAGAAAGAAAGAAAGAAAAAGATTACCGAGTTGAGCCCAACTTCCTTTAAGTGAGCCGACTTGGGGGTGGTAGACCGAGCTGAGCAGCTCAATTTTGCTCATTTAACGCCCCTACTCTCCCATTTCCCTTTTATGGCAAGAATCATGCTACAAATCCAGGCCCAAATACATGCTCAAATCCAGGTGGGACACGTGTCGAAAACTAGTTGGACATTTTGAAAATTTAAAACAAAAACAATCAATCATTTTCTGACAAATCAGTCTATCTCTCCTTTCCCTGTTTTTCACCCTCGCTAAGTCTCATGGCAAACCCACTCCTCATAACAATTCTCAATTTCAACATTAACGATTCAATGCATGTAAAGGCATGTTTGTCTGATCGTTCACTTATAATTAAATAAATAACTTCTTCATAATTAAAAATTAAAAATGTGCAAGTTACTCGTCACTTCAACTAGGTCTCATGTTCCTTTAATTGAAGTAACGAGCCTACCAATACGAGCATGACGGTTAGACTAGTGAAAGGCACTCTCCGGTACTTATAACCTTGTGTTATAGTCTGACTACTTTAAAAAGGTAACATTTTTACCTAAAAATAATTTTTAAGTTTTTCAAAGGTTACTA
>CAIGRT010060304.1:0-11859 GCA_903798405.1 Fraxinus platypoda | reverse complement strand
GCGGTATATTTTCAAGCGAACAGTGAGAATCGAAGTTATTTGATTTGACGAGTTCTCTGTAGATATAGCTTCCAATTTGTGACCTCAATTGTCCGATGATTTTCAATCAACCAGATTCTGACGGTGATAATCGAGAATATGATGGTTTCTATGGCTTTTCTCTTTCGTTCGATGATGAATTTGTATTTTGGAGAGTTCGATTTGAGATGGTAACGGAATGCTTGATTCTAGGAATTTAATTTAATAGAATATAATTTTTTTACCCGTACTATATATCACCTAGGTTTTAGAATATTAAACTTGATTTCTTAAAATTGAAATAAGGTATACTTAATGCTTGATATATGTATTCTTTCCTTTTATTTTTAATGGTAATGGACCTAATTTTCTCATATAATTTTGCCCAATTAAGCCCGCCCATGAAGGTTAATTTAGCCCAAAAAAGTAGGATCCGAATATCGACTTATTCTCAAGATCCGGCCGAGGACCATTAGCCGATCCAATTGCACTCAAACCCTAATCCTTATCGCTACATAAATGCGTGGTATTTCGTTCGGGTATAAACGAGTCATGTTACAGTGTCATAATCATTGACATAATGTCATATGACATTCCATCATTATATTGTTTTTAAAAAGATAAATTTTTTATCAAATCATCTGCTGCCACATCGAATTATATCGCTGCATCGATTATATTTCTTCTGACAAAGTGACAAATCCGGGTAAAAATAATGCACTATGTAACCAAGCATATAATGAAAGACAACCTTGACGCTTCGCTTTGTGACTATATTGTTGTCAATGACAAATTACCTAATCTCAAAGCTAATGGCATGAAAGAGTGACACGTGATGAAGATGATAACAATGATGGAAAAAGACAAATCAAAGAGAGAGAAGAGAATGAGAATGAAAAGGATTAATTATAAGAACATCTTCGTGATGCAAAATATATTTAAATTGTGATTTAAATTTTCAAAGTGATCGAAAACCTCTCAAATGGAGATATGTAAAGGAAATGCATATTGTACTTTTCGACACAAAATGTAAAAAAAATTTTAAAAAAATTACATTCACAAGAGGTGTGAATTTAGATATTCTTATTGGGACAAAATTTGAATTTAAATCCACCATAATATAAATGAGGATGTAATTGTGATTTTAGAGATGTCAATTTAAACCACCATTAAGATGCTCTAAATAAGAAAATGAAGTAAGCTAGATATTTATTTTCCATCTCTCTTGATTTGGAATTCGCAATTACAAGAACGAGTAGTTTATTTACTCCGCGATTTCTAGATAATACAAATATGGACAAATCAAATCGAGTTCTTGCTATTACATATGGAACGTGCTGCTTGCACAGATTGGTACAAGATCTGTGCAAGCAGTTGAGTCATGGGGGTGGGTGAAAATCATTTGGGGTGGGGGATTTCGTGACCCACCTCATGTGAGAGGGTCGGTACAATATCTGGTTAAATCATTCCGTTCAAATGGTTTAATCCATTACATATTCAAAATTAAGAGAGAGAATAAAAATGAATTATTCTAATTGTACATTCTTGTGTACATCATAATTGACCTTGTTTGAAGTGCAAAAATCAATGTTATTAATTGTTTTCAACTTTAAAATTAATAATAAAACTGCGTGGTCAAAAAAAGGGTACATATACACTAAGCAACATTGTTTGAGTCACATTAAAATTTTCATTTTCATTCTTCTACTCATTTTCAACCACACATTCTTTAATAAAATAATATTTTCAATAACATCAATAAATTTTCATTCTTTTTCAACCACACATTCTTCCTCGATCTACTATTTAAAAATACATTCTTCCAGAATATTGTCGCTCAAACACACCTGAATAAAAATCTTCCTCATTTTCTATTTTTGGTTGATCCTTTCTCCTTTTCATCCTCTTATTCACCGTTATTATCATGATCATATTTAAATTCTCTGTCTCTATCATTAACAAACGTAAAGCACTACTAGTCCGCAACTTTTAAAATGGAGCAAATTAGTCTCCAACTTTGAATTAGTATTGCATTGCAAATATAACAAAAAATAGGGGAAGAGATGACTTGTCTAGCTTTTTCTTGACAAAAAATAAACCTCTATTCAGCGTCCTATTCTCTGGTCCCACACGCCAAAAATCACCACCAATTTTACAATTTGTCATCATCACGTAAAAATCGCATCCACTTTGATCTAGAATTATTATTATTAATTCTAATAAATAAATCACTTCTAGAACCTATCTTTCTCGGAACTCAGATCAATATTGTAAAGGAATTGACCGAGTCCACCGATAAACTTCACAAAGAGAAAACTGGGAAGTCACCATCACTCATCACATAAAATATCTAAACTAAAACTTTGCGCTGGGCAATCACTATAGGCTGATATTAATCATCCCAATTTCTTCCAATATATGAAGAATCATATCATAATAAGAAAAACAAAAAATATAGCAAACAGCAATTAACAGTGAAATCCAAGTTTATCGAGCATAAAAAGTTGCACGAATCTTATTTATGAAGGAAGTTCCTATTAAACACGATAATTCAAAGTCACGTAGAACAACCTTCAGTTAACACAGCCCAACGATAAACTCAAAATAAAGTCATAAAAGCGAAAATGAAAAAGAGAAAGTACTATAATTCATAGATCATCATCGGATCTTTAATATAAGAGATCTTCACGAGATAGATCTAAGAGAGTTGGCCACAGTCAGCGATCACTACAGGCTTGGAGGTCCTTCCAGAACCAGATCCAACCTTCTCGATGGCCTTGACAACATCTATTCCCTCGACCACCTGTCCGAAGACCACGTGCTTGCCGTCCAGCCACTCGGTCTTCGCGGTGCAGACGAAGAACTGAGATCCGTTGGTCCCAGGGCCAGCATTCGCCATGGAGAGGATTCCAGGACCGGTGTGCTTCTTCACGAAGTTCTCATCAGCGAATTTAGCGCCATAGATCGATTCACCTCCGGTACCGTTCCCAGCTGTGAAGTCTCCACCCTGGCACATGAAATTAGGGATCACACGGTGGAAGGATGATCCTTTGTAGTGCAAAGGCTTGCCGGCTTTCCCAACGCCTTTCTCACCTGTGCAAAGGGCACGGAAGTTCTCGGCAGTCTTGGGGACAACATCGGCGTAGAGCTCCATGACAATCCGTCCAGCCGGTTGGCCGCCGACCGTCATGTCAAAGAAAACCTTAGGGTTTGCCATTTCTATGAATTTTGATTATTTTTCTCACAAAATTTCTCTCTACTTGCGTTTGGTGGGGATTAAGCGGAGAGGAGGAGCTTATATAGCAGCCAGTGAAGGATGGTTATCCACTGAGAAATGATCCTGGCCGTTTAATATTGACACGCGTAAATCTGGATAATCCGATTAAAAAGATAAAAAGGACCATTGATGAAAGTAACCGCGGTTAGATTAATTAAATTTTCTTAACCACAGTTAAGTTTTGAATTTGGATCACGTTATGCGTTTAATATTCGTCGCACTCTCATTAAATATATGGAGTTGTCTACATGTACATAATAGTGTTCACACTCTCTCATAGAAGGGATCCATTTCGAATAAAATGTATAATAAATTCGAAGTGGATCTCCCTCCATGTGAGGTGTGGACATCATTATGTAAATAAAATTATGAACAAGTAGCATAATTCTAGATATATTTTGCAGAATTGAAATCTGCTGTTTAATGGTCCACCGTGCTCCGTTTGCTAATTAGATATCGATGGTCACTGTTTTTCGTTGCTGGACATCAATTATTTTATGGGCGACCTAAACTGCTATATAGGCCTTTTAACTTTTCTGGGCCGGGTCATAATTTCTAAACGACGTCGTAGCTTTGGAACAATATCTGCTCAAGATTCCTCCCATTTTGGTGATCCCAGACAGAGCGCTTGAAGTGCAGAAATATACACGAGAATTGAAGTGCAGTGATTTTTAGGGTTAAGAAAAATGGCGATTGCACTAAACAGCGGCTTCAAAATGCCTGTAATCGGACTGGGCGTTTGGCGAATGGAGGGTAAAGACATCAAAGATCTTCTCTTCAACGCTATTAAGATTGGTTATCGTCATTTTGATTGCGCCGGTACTCTTTCATTCCACACTATCAATGTTTGTTTACATTAAGATTGTACCTTTGATTTTTCTGTTGGGTTTACTGGTTTGCAGCGGATTATAAGAATGAAGCAGAAGTGGGGGAGGCACTTGCTGAAGCATTTCAGACTGGACTTGTGAAGAGGGAGGATCTGTTTATAACAACCAAGGTTAGTAACAGTGAATCAGAAAGCTTATTTCGAATTAATCTTTTCATAGTTTGCTTGGGTTGAGATTGAGAATCGCTTTGTAAATGTAATAGAACTTGTCCTATTGTAGCTTTGGAATTCAGACCATGGTCATGTTGTTGAGGCCTGTAAAGATAGTTTAAAGAAACTACAGCTAGATTATCTGGATTTGTACCTTGTTCACTTCCCTATTGCCACACGACATACAGGTATTAATCTCCTTGTACCTTGTATCTGTCCCTTTATATTTATAGGCCTGAAGAGTTTGCATTTTTCTATAATGTGCAATATTAAAAAAAATCCAAGTATGAAAAGATGGGTTATGCTTCACCAGTTATAGTCATCGATTTTAATGGGGAATATGAGGGCATTGGGGTTGAATTTTTCATTTACTATATCTTGTTCTTAATCGAGTTATTAATGAGATAAATTTTTGTTCCAATTTTAAAATTTGTGAAGGTGTTGGTGCAACTGCAAGTGCTTTGGGGGATGATGATGTTTTGGACATAGACACTACGATATCACTGGAGACCACATGGCATGCTATGGAAGATCTAGTTTCCATTGGTTTAGCTCGAAGCATAGGGATCAGGTAACTAAAAAGCTTTGTGTTCATTACATTTTGTGCTTGTTTGTTAAGTGAGATGTCAATATTATTGCCTTTCATCTATATATGCCTTAGTCATACTAGTTCGAGCATGTCTAATATGTGTGAACATTCAAAACATCGCATTCCTAGAACAATGTGCAAACATCTATAAAAATGTATGCCCCCAATAATTTGAACACGATTTCGGAGAACCATTTTGCTATGTACGGTTTTAGATGTGGATTTCATTTTAACTTTTTGCTCCTTTTTTCCAATCCAAATGTTCGAACATGCGATAAAACAATGATTAGTTTTGGGTACAACAGCAACGTATGATTAAAAAGTTTGATTTTTTAGGCTTGCTGCCTTCAGCTTGTGAAATCAGTAACTAAGAGCATCATAATATTTTGATTATTTTTTCTGCCGGAGACTATTTTAACTGTTATGAGATCTATTCTTACTTGGTATCAGTATAACACTTTCTACCACCTAGAGTTTTCTATATTTTTTTCCAGTTGCCACTGCGTTATCTTATTAAAAAATTTAATTGTCAATATATATAAGATTCCATTACTTAATTAACTTTTGAAAGAATTTATTATATTGATATTTACTATATATGACTTTATTATTTGACGTATTCAATACATAATTAGATGCAAGGAAAGGACATAGGTCAATTTTGATGTTTTTGGATATGATCGCATTTTTGAGGAGTACTGAGGCAGTCTAATATTTAAGGTGTTAAGCTATAAAACTTAAAAGATCAGATGGCAGTTCAATATTAGAGGATCGATGTTAGGTGGTAAATGTACTTTGTACTTATATTTCTCCATCATGATTTGCAAAACCCCCCCAACTCAATCTTTTTATGTTATGCATCAGGATATGGTACCTAAATACCTGATTGATATGCTTATATAACATGCAAAACGAATATGCATATATTTAGGCTGACTGTCTCGTAGGTAAATAGTATGTGAACTTAATCGATGTTTCTTTTTAACAATATACCGTCATCGTTTTATGTGCAGCAACTATGACATTTTTCTAACCAGAGACTGCTTAGTCTATGCGAAAGTGAAGCCTGCTGTGAATCAGATCGAAACACATCCTTATTTCCAACGCGATTCTCTTGTCAAATTCTGTCAGAAGCATGGTATTTGTGTCACAGCCCACACACCTCTTGGAGGTGCTGTTGCCAACACTGAATGGTTTGGTTCCGTATCATGTTTGGACGATCCAGTTCTTAAAGTACATCCTCTCTCCACACCATTAACTAATTTACGCGTTTTTGAATACTCATTTTGCTCAATATTCCAAAACCATATGTTAAATGATTTCCACTTGCTTATGTTGCATTAGGGTCTTGCTGAGAAATACAAGAAGACTGTGGCTCAGATTGTTCTTCGCTGGGGTATTCAACGTAACACGGTTGTTATACCGAAGTCATCAAAGCTTGAGAGATTAGAAGAGAATTTTCATGTGTTCGACTTCGAGCTGGCAAAAGAGGACATGGACCTTATCAAAACTATGGACCGTAAATATCGGACTAATCAACCTGCCAAGTTTTGGGGCATAGATTTGTATGCATGAGTTTCACCGTTGCCTGTCTATCGAAGGTACTATGATATTCAGTGAGAATAAAACATGGGGAATCAGTTTGTATCATTGATACACAAGTGATCAAGTCTGCGCATATTGAGATTTGATTTGAAAGATGACATGTTTAGCATTTGCATATTGATTTCTATTGGATTTTAATACATGAACAAATAATATTAACTGAACCATAGCCTGATAGCCATCAACAGAATATTTGATGGAAGATGACTTAAATGGGTCAAATAAACTATTTCCAAAAGTCTGGGTTCTTTCATCATTAAATAAAAGAAATTTTAGGGCCATTTATATTTAAATTCATATTTAAATTTACCCTGCACAAGAACATATATACAATTTGATTGTGGCCTCAATAAATAAATGGAACAATCGCAGTACGGTCCTTGGGATAATTGTCGAATTTCTGCAGATACCATTTGTGTGTTTCTTTGGCTGCAAAGGCAAGATTTGCTACCTGCAACAGTATGGTCATGAATGAAGCAATCAGTCCTCTCTCTAAAAGTATTAACGATTATGGAGATGAGTATTCTTTTCTCAAAGAAAGTCAAAGACTTACCACGAATACAAATAGTAACCAAATTGTAACGTCTGAACACCCACTAGCCATCACAATTCCGGCATATATAACCTCCGGTATAAAGAAAAAGATATAAATAAGACCCACATATGAACAAAATCGTTTAGTTTTAAGTCATGGAAATAGCAGAAAGGGAAAAGAGGCTTACAATTTCAGCCAGATAATGTGGAGAGGATACGTATTCAAACCAGTCGCCGTTAGGAATTGAGTAATCATCTTGTTCTTCGTTCTCTCTCAGTGAGCCCTGGATATTTTGGGACAAGAAAAGAACCCATTTATTTAGAACCCTTGGATAAATGTTACGGTGAAATCTAGAAATTGTCGTGCATAGCACATAGAATTGATACAAGTACTCTATCGATAAATAGTACTATAGAACTAAAAACACAGGCATGCACATCCTAAGTGATCCTCAATATTTTAGTAGTTGCTAATTTGCTATTTACTTCTATTCCTCAACATAGTGCCTCAAAAATCATGATGGCGGAGATTAGTAATGCAATCATGTGTTGACATTCATTGGCAGAGCAACCTTTGCTAGTGTTTTTCGGTAGAGCAATCAACATACAGGCAAGCTAACAGACATTGTACTTTCACATAAAAAGAACTTACCTAGTTACATCATGTATTGACATAATTTTCTTATCAAACAAAAGTGAAAGCAAAGTAAAAACACAAAATCGGTGTGCAGCTTTTATCCCTTAGGTGATGAATAAACTTGGAATCCACATTGTAGAGATAGAATCTAAATATTGAATAGTAAATCGAAAATAATTCTTACAAGAATGGTGTGGCAACGGTGTTGATGAATCCAACCCCAAAGGAAAATAGCTCCACCAATCCATATGTACCACCTAAGGTGCAGGAGAGGATTCAAATGTCCCCACCAATCAAATTCAGTGACTTGCATTCTATCTTTCCCTTTGATAACAAACTCTGCAACTAAATCGGCCACAAATTTGAAAATCTCTGGGGCATATTTACAGCAAAGGGATAGTGGAGCTGCTGTGTAGAAACTATTATAAGAAAGATAACTGGTCTGAGTTAATGAGACTTCTTTTCTTAATAAGAGATTGAGGTATAAAATTAAGGTTTCTAATTGATGTCAACCAACGGGCAAGCACCACACAATTTCAAAATGATGAATAGGTGCAGAAACTCTATTTGTATTATCTAGCTACTGGTTTCCAAAAAACTCGTGACAGTTCATCCCACCAAACTTGGAAATATCCAAACAATTAACTTATTAAGACATATCAAATGAAGTTTGAAATTTTCTAAACTTGGTTGTGCAAAACTGAAGATTGTAACAAGATGACAAAAATTATGAGATTAAGAACCAAATAACGAAGAACTTACAATAGGCCTGTGAGATAGCCCAAAATGTGCATCCGAGCTGAAGGACTATACTTGAATACATATATAGTCTCAAAAAGGCGTCGCACTACTTGAACTTCCATCAGCAAAAGCATAAATACAGATTGCCAAACCCAATATTTGTGCTCTCTTGAAGATGAATGTGATTTATGCAAGGAAAATACATGTGAAGATCCCGTCAAGTGGCTGGCAATGCTAGAATATAGTGATGTCTCAGAAACTGTTGGAGTTATTCTATATGCATAATGCCATGTTGTAGCCAATAGAATACTTGTCCATATAACTGCCAGTATATAGAAGTGAGTAAAGAATTTCTGAGGAACTGTGAACTTCTGCAACGTAAAGAAATAATGTATTGCAGAAGTTAATTCATATAGCAGAAAAAGACGTAAACTTGAATAGTAATTTCCAAGCAAAATAGACTCGAATAAAGAGGAGTAAAATAGAATTTCACGTTATGCTACCCGAGAATATACCAATGCAAGTCCGATGATGTATTCTTCAAGAAATTTACACTGCTGTCTCGATCAGTTAATCAACATGTATGTTACAACCCCACCACGTTAGGAATACACAATATTAATAGCTTTGTCTAATTCAATCACTTTATGCTAATTTACAAAAGACAGTCTTAGACTAATAAATTGAAGCAAAGTTATTGTACATAAATTTTTTCCCCAACAGTAACACGTATCGAGCAATTAACCGTAGAAAACACAAAATTACACAAAAATGTATCGAATCACCAAACTAGAATTCCGCTTAGAATATACTGTACAATGAAAATCCAAAAAATAAGTCCTTTTAATGCTTCAAATAAAACAAGATAATTTCTTCAATTAACTAGTCTCTCTATAAAAAAAAAACTAAAAACTATCCAAAAATTCACGTTAATACTAGCTCTAGCATTGTTAATAATCCGAAATAGAATCGATGTGATTCGCGGATAGTACTTACGCGTGAAGAAGAATGCATAGTCTTGCCGCGTTTAGCAAACCCCGACAATAAATTGTGAAACGCATCGAGCTTGGATGATGGTATGCAGGCGAGTAAAATGGGCAGAGTCCCCGCAATCCAAGCCGTTCTCAACAGAGTAACCAAAATCATTATTTTCAGCTGATTAAAAAGTTACTAAACCATTAACAGTGAGTATAAATTGAGATTAGCAAAAACAAGATGAAGATCATTTTATAGAAAGCGAAAGAAATTTTTTTGCTTGATTTGAGGAATTGGAATTGAGTGTGACCGAAGAAGGAATCAAGGATTGAAGAATCTGTTTCTCTTCGGAAAGGTAAAGGGAGTGGCTGAGTTTCAAAAATGGATCCTGAAATCGCACATTCTCTTCCGAAAATTGTGGAAATGGGCCGCAATTATTTAGAAGCCCATTACCCTTCTGGGGCTAACCCGGTTTTGGGAAAATTAGGTGCAGTATCCTAAAAACAATCTTGCTACAAGTACAGGATNATTTAGAAGCCCATTACCCTTCTGGGGCTAACCCGGTTTTGGGAAAATTAGGTGCAGTATCCTAAAAACAATCTTGCTACAAGTACAGGATTTCAAAAATCCTGTACTTACAGACACCACACAATGGGGGGGGTGGGTGGGGGAGTTTTGGCAATATTTTATCCCACATGGGGCCCACCTCCTTGTGAGATAAAATTCAAAATTCTGTGTAAATTCTGTAAAAAAAATTCTGTACTTATGGGTTTTTCCATCCTAAAAATCAAGGCCACTTACAAAAATACCTATAAAATTAAAAGTCTTTTAAAAAATCATATGAAAAGTATTTTGAAAGTAAAAAATACTATATAAAATTAAGATATATTTTTTAAATAAAAAAGGAATACAATGTCACTTAAAAAGGTGACACAATGTAATTTTTTTAAAATTGATCGTGACCTTTAAAAAAAAATGACTTAATATGTCACTTTTATTAAAACTAGTGAATAATTCAATAAGAGATTTTGTTATAACAATGCTCTATTTTAGATCATGTAAACATATAGTCATATAATGTCAATAATGTGAACAATTGGGTTTATAGAATTAAATTAACTAATGTGTAATTTGTTTTCCAACGTAAACAAATTGGCGCACACAGTGGCAGATCCAAGAATCTTAATCAGCTAGGGCGGCTGTTGGCTGTTGACCGTTGGTCGTTAATCGTCAACGACCGCATTAGCAAGATCGTTTACAAAAGACGAGATAGAGGGCGGACTACAAGAGGAAGAATATAAGCTAAGAAGACATCCATTTTTCTCTAGCAAGTTAGCTATTGAAGGGTTATTTAAGTGATGTGTAATCGACTTTACCAAAATGCCATAAACCCTTGTATAGTCTACTTCCCCATCAAGCCATAAACCTTTTCTTATCTCGAAAGTTAACCACAATATGGGACACATTCACCTGAGCCCAAGGGATCTCATAAAGTCAATTTCTCAGATTCTCTGCTCTTCCTTTTGGGCTCCTTTCCTGCAAAGCTTAACAAATTCAAGAAGGCAATACCATGGAGACTTTGATTACAAATAATTTAATATTTCTACATAGACTTCATGTCAAATTTTACATTTAATCATCATACTACTCATGGAAACTCATTTGCTAATTGTTATATCATGAATGAAAAAGGCTGCTGCCTATTCTATTTCTCCCAACTTTATAAAGTTTACAACTTTTCTTCCAATAATTCTGAAAGTTTTTCCCATCGCAAAGGGATATTTCCTTACTGAGCAAAATAATTGCCGCTTTCTAGTTCGAGAATAATCCTTTATTAACCATATCCCAAATGTCTCAAATTCATGAAAATTCTCCCAAACACTGAGCCAAGCAAGGACTCAACTTCAAGAAATTCAACAAATCCCAAATCACAAAGCATTATTACGATTCAAATAAATCACATATTGACAAATTATCACAAATCACAGATTACCGCTACATCACAAACCCTAAATCACAATACTAAATCTATAAATCACCAATCTGTAAATCTTTCATTCCCCAATGAAAATGGCATCCAAAGATGAACTAAAAAAACAAAAACAAAAACAAAAAGAGGCTTACATAGCGGCAGACAGTGATGGAAGCCTCGGCGTCGACGACTAGACGGAAGTGGCCAGGAGGTCACAACCCACAAGGCTGAAGAGTGAAGGCCAGCGTCGCGCAGTGGGAGATAGCCATAGGGGGGAGATTTTTCAAAATTGCCGGGTAAATTAGGTGTTTTGTGGCATGGGTAGAAAAATCTATATTACCCTTAATGAAATTGGTTTTTATTTACAAAATATATCCTTGTCTTTTAGGATTCCTTTATATAATAGTTTCTATCTTATATTCCTTCTATTTCTATCCTTCATATATAAATTCATTTTATGATCTAACAAATTAGA
>CAIGRT010060295.1:829-12330 GCA_903798405.1 Fraxinus platypoda | reverse complement strand
AACGGCCTATTTCAACGAGTGGTAATTTTAGTTACGGTTGGCCGTTTTGCACGTCGTTAGGAATGGGGAAAACTAGGTCGTGAACATTTCGAAATGGTATTAAGAATGCAATATTTCGATTTCGTTTGATATCCCGTAATAAGCCCGAAAATTGAGACAAGAATAAGAAAAATTGTTTATATATTTTGGAACGACCTACTTCGACGAGTGCTAACTTTCTCTACGATTGGTCGTTTTGTACGTCATTAGGGATGTGAGAAACTAGGTCGTGAACACTTCGAAATGATATTAAGAATGCAATATTTCGACTTCATTTGACATTCCGTAATAATCTCGAAAATTGACACAAAAATAAGAATACTTGTTTATATATTTTGGAACAGCCAACTTCGACGAATGGTAACTTTCACTACTGTTGGCCGTTTCGCAAGTCGTTGGGGATGGGGGAAATTAGGTCGTGAGAACTTTAAAATGGTATTAAGAATACAATATTTCGACTTCGTTTGATATCTCGTAATAATCCCAAAAATTAATATATTTATGAGAAAAACTAAAAAGCAAAAACTTGCTCACAAATTGGACAANACTAAAAAGCAAAAACTTGCTCACAAATTGGACAAAGCAACCGACAGCCATTGACACCAATGTCCATTTTCTTTCATTTCTTGGTGCCACATAAGCAATTTCAAATTTCTGTATTTTAGCCTGTTTTTAAGCCTGGCTGAGTAGCTTTATCGTAAAAGATATTGTATTTAGATAATGTAATATATTATTATTTTTTTTTTTTGGTTTCTAGAAGCTGATATTTAGATGCCAATCCAACAAGGTAATAATGTATGACTTTACTGGCGAAAATTCTGTCACAAGCTAGTTGTTTTTTTCTTCATTGTGGACCATTAAACCAGCTGTTTGATGTTTCAAGGTACGTGAAATATGATTTGAGGATTTCTCCATTATTAGTACTTACTATTTTGTACATGTATGGTATGTAGGGATAGAATTAGTCCCTGAATAACGGAAGTACTGTCTGAATTATATCATTATCATAGACCATACATATAAAGGCCATTGTGCCATGGTTTTTAATATAAATCAATAAAAAAATACATTGATTTTTTTTTTTTTTTTTTTTTCAGATTTGACGTTGTAATACGAAAGTTTAAGAATTTTAAAATACATTGATGAACAGTACTAGACATGACTAAAGTTGTCACGTACGCAAGAGCTGTGAATTTTGGATCTAATTCTTTTTCAAGTTGAGCATTTGAGGGAACGTCATCATGTTCATTTTAGCTAGAAACTTATGACCAAGAAGGTGAAATTGAATTTTTTCAAGTCCTCCTTTTATTGCAAACTTAGTCAAGGCAAAGATCTTTTCTAAATTTGACTTGAATGCAATATTTTGGTTACTTGGGATCAAACTAGAAGAAAGGCACAAGACATCGCTTTGTATACCAAATCAACATTTTCAGTGGACAGTGATATCTTTTGTTCTTGAAACGATGCCATCCTTATTTCAGAAGGCAATGGTAAAAATATCTCAACCACTTCTCAAACCAATTTTGGCTCGAGGGAAATTTACCCACGATTTTGTGTTTATATCTGAAAACAACTTTGTATGCATAGTTACAAACCATTTCTTCTCATTGAAAACCCCATAACGATTAGGAGAAAATATACCTATGAAATGATCCTTTAGTAAGAAACAATAGAAACGAAAAGTAATTTTTATTTAATATTTCATATTTAGTTTTAATTGTTTCCTCCTAGAATTTAGAGAGTTATTTTAAATTTGAGTAGTGTTATTTATCATTGGTGTTCATCAATAATTATGGTAGTAGAGTTGCTGTCACATCGTTCAGTGAAGTTGAAATGTATTTTTATTCGTTGAACAATGTAGTTGTAACTCTACTATCACATGACATGTGTTAAATATCATTGACGATAACTAACATTATTCTCTAAAATTTAAACTCGATTTGACTCACTATGAGTAGCCAACACGAGTACATAATTGCAACTGCTAAGCCAGTGTATGGAAATTGATATATAGCCTCTATTTGGTATAATTTATAAGTATTACTTTTATCTTTGAAAAGTATAATTTTATCAAAATGAAATGAATCCCAAACAGTAAAATAGAAAGGTGGCTCTCATGTCTGAAATCAAGGGAAGATAAGAGTGCAAACATGGGCCATTCACGAGATTGCACTGTTTAAGGAGTCATATTCTTGAATCACTCTTTTTAAATGCTAGAGGGACCAATTCCTAGTCCACACCCCAATGCTTCACCAAATTCTACCTTTCTTGTTAAAAAGTTTTCTCGGTAATAAATAAAACAAATTACAAAGCTACAAAATTTCGTTGTCAATCACATGCATGGCAGAGACCCTGTATTTTTATGGGGTGGGGCTGGGGGTGGGGGTGGGGGTGGGGATGGAAGTAATCAAATCCATATAAATAGTTTCCCATTTTTATTTAATCCAAATACATCACTCACCAAACAAGGCCCCAAAGACCTCTGTATAATTTGGCAAACTTTAGGCCATCAAGAAAAAAGAGAGAACGAAAAATCAGAGAAAAAGAATACCGGCATGTATCCGTCACACACACACACACGAAACATCACTCAAAATAATGTCCAACAAATCGTTAGGACAATCAAGAAATGGGCATCTCCTGTAGAAAAGGAAAAAAGCACACGTGCGTGTACACAAATCACTCAAAATCCAAAAAAAAAAAAGAAAAAAAAGGAAAAGTCTTACTTTGATGGAGCCATGAATCCTTTTTCTTCACTGCTTTCTATAATTTCTTCACGACTTCTTGCAAAATAGATAGGGGGTGGCTGAAGCAATGATGGTGGCCTAGTCTAGCTTGACTCATATTTCATCAACTGCTAAAACTTCAAAGCTTTAGCTAACCCCATTGATTTTCACTGCCGTTTCACTTTCAGGTCCCACAATCCCTTCTCCATTCATTCAACAATCAATTAATGCTGCCTTTGAAATCAGTCACTCTCCCACTCTCATTTCATACTCCATTACTCCACTACTAGATATCAAATAATTTTCTCACGCTCCAAAATAATATGTACCAAATCCCCTTCCCTAGGGAATCAGCAAGGCCAATTCATAAATATTCATGAATGGCAATGCCCACAAAAAAAGTTTATCATAAAGTCTCCCAAACTGTCCAAACCTTTGTACATACATTATACCTACTACCTTATCTACACCACCCTTGGTCAATTCTTTTTTTTATCTCAGTCCATCCAAAAAAATATGGAGATTCTAGACCAGACAACTTTGAGATTAACAAACTATTTTCTTTTAGATTTTTTGTTTCTTCTCTTATTTTAAAACCCTCCTGCCATTAGTCCGAGCTTTGTTTGTCATTATCCACCCATAAACTATTGTTTAGCTTTCTTCGTTTACAAGATGATGAGGACGAGGAGGATAAGGATGAGGAATCGCTCCACACGATACTTGCCCGAGTCATGACTCGGAGCTGAGGTAACACTTTTGGTTGCTTCCTTGGCCTATCAGTGAATGCGAATTGTCTCATCAATCGGTGGCAACTGATGATTTTGTCCTGTGAAAAGAAAAGTCAGATTTTTTTTTTTTTTTTTTCCTAAATTAACATGGGGAGTGCATTTTATGTCAATTAAAGTGTGAATATCTTTCTTACTTTGTGGAGTCCATCACACCATGATTCAGCATGTTGAGCGGTAACTAAAGAGAAATGTGGGAGGTCATTTGCTGCACAAAGTATTGTTGCAGCAGCAATGCATGATGGCCTATACTCAAGGAAGCTCGTCTCTGTTGAATAAAAGAAAATGTAATAACTAACATTAAATTTCCATTTTTCAACTTCAACATGTATATATATTTACGATGGAATCAGGTACACGAATACTCATATTTTCAATCTTTCACGTGGAGCGTGTTTTGCCATGATTTTTAAAGTTACTTTTTAAGTCGAAGTAACTTTCTTGAAAAATAACTTTTAAACACAACTAAAAATCCTCGAGTTCTTTATGTTAATGAGGATCAAACTTGTCTAATTATAATACCTTGGATAATCGACAGAATAATTTCAGTTGCCCTCGATGTAAGGAATCCCGTGTAAGTTCCTGTTGGATCAATTTTTTGGGCAAAAAAGCTGAGAAAGCTGAATGGAGAAATGGATTGCAGCCTCCAATCCAGTACACGTAGCACAAGAAGCTCCATTCTTTGGATATTTCTTGGTTCAAAAATAAATTTTGGACCTTCAACCTAATAAAAAAAAGTTGATTAATTTCAAAAATAAGAAATTATATAAGCATAAATTTGAAAATCACCTGAAGATCCAGAAGAGAAGGAACCAGAGGTTCCTCCACTTTAGCAGCTAATGACAAGCATGCAACGGACAATAATTGCACAGGCCACCCATTCATTTTCTGCAATTATTCAAAGGAAATGTGAAAAATAATTATTTAATAATAATAATACCATTTGAATGCAATAAATTCCCAAGTATCGAAAAAGACAAGTGAACCTTACTGACATATACTTTTAGGAGATAATTTTTATTATTATTAACACGCATGATAATAAATTAAATTAATGAATCCTTGATTGCACGTACTCCATTATTTAAAATTAAATCATATCAATTTTATTTTTTCAAACAAATCATTTCAATTATTGCTAAAAACCAAATATAATTACAGTACTTAATTATTTACTAATTACATTAACATATTATTAGGGTACTTTTCATTTGTCTTGATAGGATAATGTAAAAGACTGACTTTATAGCAACAAAACAAAAGACGCAAGTAAAATTTATGCAAAAACACTTATAAGTTTCATTACTATAAAAAATACTTTTTGACAAAATAAGTAACTTAAAAGTAATTACAACCAATAGTGACAGGAACTTTACCCTCAATTGATGGGAGTATAGAAAGCGATCCAAATAGTTGACGGAGAGATACACCGTCAACGGCTGAAAACCATAGTAACGTTTCACCTGCAAAAAAGAACACCGCCTTAAATTCTATATTACTCCGAAATCGAAATCACTGTTTCATCGCCGATATGAACGAACAGGAAAAACAGTTCATTTTCGCCCACCACGGCACATTCTAGCACCGTCCGCCATGCCAAAATGCGCCTATGAGGATAAATAGATGAACATAGAGAATTTCTATTATTATTCACCGGCGTTCCGTAGCTGACTTTGAACTGGATAACGTGCGCCGTGCCATTATTCTCAAACCAATTTATATTTGAATCGTTTAATAGGTGTAGATAGCGCTGTGCGCCACATGTGCATGCTAACGAAAACGATTAAAACAGTCGGAATCTGAGGAACGATACCTTCAGAATCCATGCAACAGAATCTGCTCTAGTTGACGCATCAATAGATTGGTTTGAATGGGACTTTTCCATATAATAGCTGCACGGAACCATGAAATCTCTCTCGTTCTCTATGAGTCCGGCAATCGATTCCTCGACGTCCGGCTGTGGGAATTCCAGGTCCGACGAGCACTCCAGAAGGTCTTCTCCGCCACTGGAGAAGATAATACTGGAGTCCTCGCCGCAGAGAAGGTCGGAGAAACAGTCAGAGCACGACACTGACATGACGAATGCGATCCCCGATCATTCTTTTCTGATCATCCTTACGTTCTTTTGGTTTCAAATACTCGCCGGAAATTCGCCGGAGATGCCAAAACGATGACTTGGAGAAGAGAGTCTGAAGAGAGAGTGGACTGTGTATATTTAGGTTTTTCTTTGTGTTTGTTTTCTTTGGATATATAACAAAATTTTGTTTTTTATTTTAATTTACTTCTCCACATTCTTTTTCTTTATTTATGAAGAAAATAGGATAAATGGAAGTTATTTTACTTTTTTTTTTTCATGTTGAAAAGAGTATATGTATGTTATCATTCGTCCATGAAGAAAAAACTTCATTTAAGTTCGGGGATTTGAAATGTTCGTCTTTCATAAAGAAATGCAGTTGTGTTGAAAAGATAATTAGCTCGCCGGCAAATGTACATCTGGGTAAAATTATATATTTAGAAAAAAAAAATAGTCATTATTGTAATAGCTGTTGATCAGTATAAAGAATATATTGTCTTATAAGAACAAAAAATTATAACAATTTGTTTAATCGATACAAATTGTTAACTACGAAAGGGAATCTGGTGAACTTATTGTGCACCGAGAGACAGAACATTACGATAATCATTCTAGTATGAATTTCTCTATCTTATAATTGTACAATCGTTGAAAATACTGTACATGTATTTCATAAAAATCTTTGTCACATGCCTAGTCTTTTCAATGTCTTGAACTATTAAGTTGATTATAGTACTATATTTAAACACATTAATGAGAGAGGATTTTTGTTTGAACCATCATGAAAAAATAATTATTAAATGCAATCGAGAAACATGGTAAATAAACTGTTATGGAAAAGTATTATAATTTTTGAATTTTATTGCAATTTTTGAATTTTTTGTGGGAATAAGTATAAGGTAAACGAAATTTAAAGTTGTTTATATGAAAAAATATATTGAAAAGTAGGTCTCACCACCTTCCTCCTTTACTTGCAATTCGGCATACAACTCGAACTGTTTTGGAACTATGTGCATGTTTAGCGATGTTTAAATTTTAATTTAAACTAATCAAACATATTTTTATCTACACATAACTCAAAATTCATAACTTATAAGTACATAAAAATACTACAAAACGTAGTCCCATCGTGCTGTTCCGAATGTGGGCATCCAAACCCATGTTTACACATGTTAGTGTAGGCAATGATTTGTCAATTTGAAAAAGTTGTGAGTAGTTGGTGCAATAATACAAGTAAATTAAACCATTTCCCTTCACTCCAAATGGACTCACCTTTACATGGTGATGAAGTTGATCTATTTATGTTGTTGATGACTAAAATGTTTCATCCAATTCCATTAATATTATGTAATTGTTGGAATAATTGCAATCAATTAAAAGGTTGTACTTGAATGCAATGTATTTTTAGTTTAGTTAAGCTATAACATCATATGCCATTTGTAGTTTCAAAGTACAAGTCTTGTAGATCTTTGTTGGATATCATTTTTTCTTCTCACTTCATTACGAAATCCCTATTAGTCTATTTTCTATCCTTTCGTGCGGATTAGAACTTATTCAATAAGGAATTCCACTACTTTAAATTTGCTATAGTTAAAGTTTTCATTTACAGAGTCTTTGGTCATCAACTTACGATCGGTCACCAACTTTCTTGACTTTCTGACATTGAATAAACATGAACCCTATGTTTGAATAACTTGAAATGAAAGAAGAGATTTTGCTCGCTCAGCGCCTAAAGTGCACTATGCTCCACTTCAACAAATGAGAGTTGTCAGTGGAACCAGAGAATCACGCAAGCTAATTAGATGCGTGGGTGACATTTGAATCCAGTTGAATGTTGTGGTTCTGGTACTTTTTTTAATGTTATATCTCCTATAGATGTCAGACTTTATCGCAAAAAAACTTGGATGGAAAACAAAACGGCCGGTCGAACAGAGACAAAAGTTGACAATAGACTATAGTGATCTTAAATAAACTTCCTATAGTACCCTTCCCACCATCAAAGCTAAGTTGAACCAAAGGAACTATTTTTTCTCACTACTGAGTTCTCATAAAAGCTACAATATTGAAAACTGCCCTCTCATGAAGATATATTTTTATTTTTTAGGATAGATTTTTCAATTGCTGTCCTCCAATAGCCTGTTCAAGTTTCTTCATAGCATAAGGTCAACTGTTGTTAACCTGCCATCTACATAATTGCCATGTCAATTTATTGCATGTTTGGTCAACTCTCATTAAAGTTTCCAAATTTTAAATTAAAGTTCAGCCTCATAATTTCATTATTCACCTCTCTTAATTTATCTGTTCAGGCACAACCAATGTCTTTGTATTTTTTAGAGTTTTTTCTAAATTCCATCTTGTTTATTAGTTTAAATGAAGACGTACCAAGATCATTGCTGCACTTCACGAACAAAGTTTACGTGCCACTTGCATAGTAACCGTAACTTGTATGGCCGATAACATACCAATTAAAGGAGATCAATTCCATAAAAGACAAGATCAGTAAAGGGCAATCAATGAAGTTTCATCGTCATAGAAATCGTCCATGTTTTAAATACCGAATTTCTATAACTATCCTTCTCCTAACCTACGTAATATAAACAGTATTTACGAAAAGTATATTTTAATGTTGTCTAGTATAATTAAATATAAAAAACCCTAATCAGCATCCCATGAATTAGAGGGCATTGTTGCCCATCCTAAGGATGAGATATTGGGCTGTGTTGGAGATGTCTCTCTCTCTCTCCACAGTATATTTTTTTTGTGTTTCTTCTGCTCAAATGGTCCTTATAGGCTTTGTCATATAGCATTGGTATAGTGGAAAATCATTTTCAACAATAGCTATCTTTGAATGTTGTTCTTCTTTTGCTCTATATTTCTAACATTGTATTATTTGGCACTCTCAATCGTGTGTAATTAATATATATTTATTACGCTTGGCTCAATATAGTGGAGCAATATATTTCTCAATTTTAACCTTTAGACAGCATGATGTCACAGATGATGTCTAGTCGGGGACCAATTATAGGTTCTCACAAGATAATCAAAGGGGGATTATTAATTTGCAAGGTGGGTTAGGAAAAGTTCAATTTCACATTTTAATTAAACCCTAAACCATAGATCAAAATATTGGTTATTAGCTTCATCCAAAAGCACTTTTTTATTTACAACAACAACTATGGAAAAATGTTACATTTTTAACAATGTATGGTACCATGTATTCATTTTGAAACAAAATTATTATTCTCAATAAATTTAACGTCGACTATATGATTCATTCTCGTCATTTTATTAGGTTCGCCGTTACGTCTACTAAAAGATTTGATCAACTAAGTTATTAACAATTACTTTTGTGTACTCTCCTATTTTCTATGGAGATAAACTCTAACGAGCTAGAGTCTCTTTAAAATTATGAAATGTATTCCAAATATGATGATTTGTCTTCATTTGGTGTCATGCAGGGGCGGACGGGGGGTCACGTGACCCCCCAACTTTTGAGGTTTTTATTTTTTAATAAAGTCATATTTGTTATCGATTGAAATCTAAATTTTAATCTAAATCAAAGTTAACAATTAATTTTAATAACATATTTCATGAAATTCATAACTGTTTAACTTTTATAAAAATTTACTAAAAATTTGATTTTAATCTCCATCAAATAGGGACAAAATCACAATAAATTTGATTTTTTCTTTTTTCTCTTGCTCTCTCTTAATTTTTCCTCTCCTTTTAACAAAAACTTAACCCTTCTAATTTTTTAAAATTTGTATATAATTTCTCTACAAATTATCACGTTTACTACTAATCTTCACTTTTCAATCAAATTTTCAAGTAATTAGAACCTAAATATGCATTTTTCTTCCTATCAAACTGTGTATATAGAATGTGTTTGAACTCATTATATCTAATTTGACTTATATTTAACGAATTGTGTTTATTTGATTTATTATTAGTATTGATTCTATTGAATATTAGTTATATGTTTTTCTTTTCGATGACTTGAATTGATTATTTGTATCAAATACATTATAAAAATTTTAAACGTAAATATACATTTTCTCGTGATAAACAAAACATTAATAAAATGATTCTTTGAAATCAAATAGATGAAAATGATTATGAAAATATTAATGAAGAAATGTTTTTTAAATGTAAATCTGCATTATCTCGAATCAAGTATGAATTATTCAAAAATAAAAAACAAAGTATTCGATTTGTGCATGGTTTGATTGTGCCATCTAACTCAAAATGTCTGCGTCCGCCCCTGGTGTCATGGACCACTTCCCATGTAGTTCCCTTGTAATCAATAAGTAATTTGTTTAATTACATTCTATAACTTATTTTAGAAAGAATTTTACTTCTAGAGATCACAGGGAAATATATAGAAAGAGACATTATATTCTGTAATTTTTTTTTTTGTATTTATGAACATTTTGTCATTGTGTAACCAGGTCAAATTTAAATACTTATAGAATCATTATTGTGGTGAACTGGAACATTGAAATCAGGTAGCATAATGCCAGTGCTGAAAAGACAACTTGTCTTTTTTTTTATCCATGTTTAGTAAATTATCAAATAATTTATTTGTCTAATTATGTATATATCTATCATAAGACATAGTAGAACGTGTCTGGTAAATTAGACAACATAATATAAGAGACCATTAGTAAATGTTTGTTTTAATAATGTAAATATATAGGACCAAGTAAGCATATAATATGCCAACAACCAAACATAATAAAATTATTCAATTAATATTTCAGGAAATTAAAATTCACAAATATATGTTCTGATGTTTGAGTCTGTGTTTTGGTATGGCTATGTCCCAACTCTTAACTTCTTATGAAAATTAGACCTCTAAATTAATTAGATTTTAATATTGTTCTCTAATTAAAAGAGAAAAAAACAAGACATGTCTCATACTCAATTGCATAAATTTGTTTGACACTGTGACTCGGTTCAGTCATTCACACAATCTTTCAATGGTTTTGACCTAATTCATTTTATTATAAAGTGTGTTTCATTTTCTTGATATTCAAATGAAAACTATTTTATCATTTGGTTTCTGTGTGATTACTACCATTTTTCATATAAAATTGTACTTGCATATAATTTTATCCGTTACATCATCAAAAATGAAAAAGGAGATGATTGCTCGCTTTTCCTTATTCGACAAATAATTGTAGTCACAAGAGATTAGCAGTGTGAGCGAGCTCTCCCTTCTCGAAAATGGTTGTTATCACAAAAGATTAGTATCCTGTGTGAGAGCTCCAAGTTGAGTTTGTCTCCTTTCAGCAGTCTTAGTAAATAACTTTTGTGCTTGCCTTCCTCGGTGATGGCTAGACTTACTTATCTTTTTTATTGGATATACTTCATTAAACTTCAAAGCTTGCTCGTGTGTTCTTACTTATGTTTGCTCTTAATTACTCTTCCTGTGCTGACATGAAGGCAATTTTTTCTGGTAAAGTTTAGTTTTTTTTTTTTTAACTTCTCATCAATGATTTCATAGCATTTAACGTATCAAATGTATAAGTTAAGTGCAATAATTTCTGATGACCCCCTTTAGGTGTGACAATTGCCAAGTGTCCAAATTATTTGTTAAGATAATACAGTAGATTATAATATTGCATCTACCCAATTGGTTTTATGTTTAACATCAAATCAGTCAATACTGAAAGATTATTAGTATAACTCAACATTAGTGTAACATTGCATAATTGAATGATTTTATAATAGATATTGCAGACATAGAAAATGACCTTCATATCAAAGAAAAGTCACTGGATGCTGGACTTGTGTCCATTTGGTAAGAGGGTTGTTCCTAATCTCCATGAAATAGAAAAGACACTAAATTTGTCTTGTTTTTCAGATTTCTTTTAC
>CAIGRT010060283.1:0-12144 GCA_903798405.1 Fraxinus platypoda | reverse complement strand
ACAGTAAGGGGTTTTTTTTTTTTTTCTCGTTCTTGCTCTTATATTTTTATTTTTATTTTGTTTGCAACTCCTTTTAGCCTAGGAATGTGGACAAACCTAAAATATCGTGTTTTATAATTTTAATTATCATATCCTTTATAAATTTGAGCTCACTGGTTGATCGATCAGCAAACCCACGGCTTGTAGGTTGACTAGACCACGAGTGGTCAATCGGACCATCGAAAGATGGGCTAGTGATGCTATATGGTATGAGTGGTGGACGCAATGGCCAAGCGAAGGAAAGCGACATGTCGACTACCATTGCAGTTGACTGACTACCACGATGGTCGATCGGCTACCACATCGGTCGACTGACTACCAAATGGTCGATCAACACCACATTAATTGGCTGACTATCACGATGGTCGATTGACTACCACGAAGATCGATCGACCGTGGTAGACCACTAGGAAGCTCAATTTACCACTCTATCCTCCAATTATTCGAGTATTCTTTTCATAGATGAGAAACCNTGGTAGACCACTAGGAAGCTCAATTTACCACTCTATCCTCCAATTATTCGAGTATTCTTTTCATAGATGAGAAACCGCATGACAACTACCTTAGATTCTATTAACCTCCTAGTGAATAGAAAGTAACCGCTATACACGTAGATGAGAGATAACTGCTATACATGCAAATGGGAGGTAACCACCATGCACATGGGTGAAAAACCGCTTAACAATAAGCATGTCCGAAAAGTCAC
This sequence comes from Fraxinus platypoda, assembly GCA_903798405.1. NCBI lineage: Eukaryota > Viridiplantae > Streptophyta > Magnoliopsida > Lamiales > Oleaceae > Fraxinus > Fraxinus platypoda. Next base: position 11,399 of record CAIGRT010060283.1, on the reverse strand, counting down.
CTATAAATATCCGAAGGCACACCAGGTATGAGGACCATTTTTTTACAATTTCTATCCAGTATTCTCTATTTGTATGTTAAAAAGTTATTTCTTCTTTATTTAAACCCAATCACTACTTTTTATGTCAGAGGTACAACACAGGATATAGCTCCAACCTTTTCTTGCAGGTGTTTCATTGGTCATCAGAGTAGCAGAAGTACTCGCTTTGCTCAGCTAAGGAATTCGAAAGGTTGTTTCGTTATTATTTCAGACAATATTATATCTTTGTAATTTAATACCAATGTTTTGAAAACCGGCTCGGTCATCGATCCGAAAAATTTAAAGGGTCAGGGTCAACCGGTCGAACCGGGATTGACCCAAAATAAAAATAATATATATATTTATTTACCAAATTATAATTAATTAAAATAGAATTTTAAAACTCATTATTTACCATTTACTTAAGTTTAGACCAATTTAATTTTAAGAGAACAAGTTTACATTTTCGAAACTCAGGTGATAATTAAATTCTATTAATTAAATAAATAATTAAATATAAAATAATTTCAATCTCTTTTTAGTCGTCGGCATCCACTCTCACAGTCACCGGCATCTAAATAACTTCGGCGAAAAAGAAGATAGAATCTATAGAGATCATCGAAAACTAAGCATTTTCTTTAGAAACAAACTAATCGTCACTCGGTGGCTATCGAGCATCGCCAACTCAAATAATAGAGAGGGGGAAATTAGCAACCGTTGAGGAACATCGACTGAGCATCGTCGGCGACTGATCATCTTCTTCAGTGACGATTGAGCAGTGTTGGTGTAATTTAAATCTATTTTTTAAAATTGAAAAATAGCATTTCATGTAATTTACAGAATACTCACCGGATCAAATAACTTCAATTCTCTGAGCTCTGATTAATTGAATTAGTGACCAATTCAAAGAAATCAATGTCATGTAACCAATTCTCTTGAATTTATTGCATGTGATATTGTTCCAATGGCATGTGGCCAATTCTTTTGGATCTACGTCTTGTAGACATTAATCGGTTACCTATGAATGGTGACATGTGACCAATTAATATTGACCCATGAACATATGTGACATACAATATGACCTGTGACTTGTGAATGGTGACGTGTGACCTATGAACAATAGCTTGTGACATGTGACCAATTAATATTGACCTATAAAATATGATCTATGGCCTGTGAAATATACCTGTGACGTATGACTTATGAACATGTGTGACGTATACAATATGACGTGTGACCTATAATATGTGACCAATTAATATTGACATATGAACATAAATAAATGATATGTGACTAGTGAACATTGATCTATGACCTGTAACAAGTGAACAAAGAAATGTGACATGTTATCAGTTCACATGCCAAAAGTCATTGTGCACAAGTCACATGTTTTTATTGATCACATATTAACCCAATTTATTAGTCACAAACCTTGTTCGTATACCTAGCACCACCAACCACCAGAACCACCATCGTCACCGCTAACACCATTGCAACACGTCAAATCAGAAAATCACCCACAAAAACCTTCAACAAACCACACCACCGCCACGACCACTGATAGCCTACGAATAACTAACCAAGAAGGGATGAATTGATTTTTAAAACTTTTTCGAAAAGTTAATCTAAATTCAAGCAAGCAAAGACTAAATAAATTAATTCAAATAATAATCACAAATATGAAAGCGATAAGTAAAATGGAGAGATGGTACAAACGATATAATTATGGAGGTTTGATCCAAAGCAATGATTTAAGCCCTCCGTTATCAAGCTCTCCGGCACGAGAAATGCATTTTCACTATGTTGATTGACTTATGGTGCAATTAAACCATGTAAACGCTTCCGACGACTTACAAACAAGAAGCACCGATCCTTATACAATATTGAACTTTACGGGACCTCAATATGACCCACTATTGAGCTTAACAGGATCTCAATATGACCAACACGATGACTTATAGCAAGGAGCACTAATCCTTATACAATATTGATCTTCGTGGGATTTCAACATGGCCCTCACTTTATCAAATTTTTTTACCATAGAATTTCTCTCTTGATAAATAATCAAACAAGTTAAGTACCTTGAGAGGCTAACGCTTCAATGAATAGCAACAAATGATAGCTCAAGTGTTAGATAAAAAACTTTGATAAATATGATAGTTAAAAATTAGATTCAACCAATCAAAAAATTTCAATGAAAAGATCAAGAAGAGTCAAATGCAATTTAAGTTCAAAAATATTCTCAAAATATAATATTTCTCTCTTTTAATAAATGATTGTGATAAATTAAGTACTAAGAAAAAAATAAGAAACTTTGGTGAATATGATGATTTTACAATTTTGATTCAATCAATCAAAATTTTCAACATGAAGAAGTAGAAATGTTTATGCAATGTAAACGTAAAAATTTTCTTCAAAAATATATCCCACTTTTAAGATTGATATAAATAAGTTAAGCACAAAGAAAAATGAAAAACTTCGATGAGAATAATGATTCAAGAAGTTTGATTCAACAATTAAAGTTTTTGTTTTGAAGAAATAAATAAAATGAATGTAAAAATGTAAGTACGAAGAAGTGAGATGATTATGCATACTTTGATTTGAAAATATAATATACTTGGAGTATATGAAAAAGGGGGAAAGAGAGAAAATCGTGCTTTGAATGTATGGTTATTGATTTGTAAGAGTTATAGGGAATATGAATTACATGATAATTTTATAGTGTATACTCTTTATCAATTTGATGTCAATTGTTTAATCTTACATTGCAAATCATCTTGTTTGTCATAATCAAAAAATGAGACATTGTTGACCTATGACTGATTTCATGCTTAATGTTTTGATCATAATAAACAAAATTAATATTGTTTCGAACAATTAATTGTAAGTGATGATAGTTCAATATTAAAATCAATCAAGCATTACCAAAATCAATACATTATAAATATGAAATGAAGATTATAATGAAAGTAAAGCATTCAAATCAAATCATTCGAGACGAGAGCTTAAAAGATAAACGCCAAGAAAGGGCAAGATCAAGAGCATGTGAGACGACATCACAAGAAATCTCTATTCTATTTGTTATAATGAATGTAAAGTGAAGTGGTATTTATAGCAGTCAAAACTTCAAAAATTTCTGTCTAATCAGACGATCCATCTAGACGTTCGCTTATTGAATCGGACGACCAGACTAGCCGTTGTGCGTCAGAATTTAGAACGGTTAAAAAAATGACAATTAGACAAACTAGATGTTCGTTTGGACAGTTTCTTCCTGATTTTACTTTCTTGGTTGTTTTGACAAATGTAGGTTTTTAAATGACGTTTTCACTTTATTTTCAAAGTAAGTGATATTGTAGTGAGTTTGAACGTCAGGTTGAAATACTTACTTTTTTGAAGAATAATTTTAATTCAAGTATTTTTTTATGAAATAATATTTTTGTGCATAAAATAATTTTTGAACTTTTATCATTCATTACTAAATATCAAAATATTAGTACATTTATATTTGAACTAAGAAGTCTAGTATTTGATATTTCTTTGAAATTTACCTCTTAGACTTCTTGTCTTGATCTTTCTTTGATGCCGTCTCTCATTCTCTTTGTTAGCATTTATCTTTTAAGTTTTCATCTCGAATGATTTGACTTGGATGCTTAACTTTCACTCCGATCTTCATTTCGAGTCCGATTTATAAAATGTTGATTTTGGCAATACTTGATTGATTTTAACATTGAACTATCATCACTCACAATCAATTGTTAGAAACAATATTAATTTTATTTGTTATGATCAAAACATTAAGAATAAAATCAACCATAGGCCAACAATCACTACCACTACCACTACCACTGGGACTTGTGAGCACTCGCAAAATGAGCAAAGTGACAGAAATTAAGTCGGTAAATTGAGCAAAGTGCATAAAGAAATCCCACACTACCTACGACAACTTCTTTCCTTCTTACAAAGAAAGAAGTTGAATAATGAAGAAAAAAATGGGCAGAGAGAGAAACTAAAGCTTGGTCAAAGAACTAGTGAGAGAAATGTAAACCTGTAGGAGAAATTAAAAGATAGAAAGAGAAAAGAGATAGTATATTGGGATTGGGGTTGGGGTTGGGGTTGGGGTGTGGGTGGGGTGGGGTGTGTTGAATTATGACCTGATTTATGATTAATTAAATCTTGCACATGATTTTAGCACTGTAGTCTTTAAAAACAGGTTGCAATGTAATTTTCACCACCATTTATTACCTATGGACTTTAACATCAAGTGGAGAAATAAATGGGCCAAAACAATTTTAGAGTCCATATACCCAAAATCCAAACCCTAATATAGAATATGCACTATGCGTTGCAGAGACAAATGTTTAACATTGCCGTCTCTTATTTTCTGTTCAATCTTTTGTCCCCCGATCTTCACTTTCACACATATGATATATGTATTTGTATATAACAACATATATACTTCTATTTTTATTTATTTAAGATTGTTTTAGATTTGAATATTGGATGTTTTGATTAAATTTTTTTGCAAGGATTTCACCAAGAAGATACTGAAGTTCTGGTGACAACAGGATCGGGGTCCGGGGAATGAAGCCTTCTAAGACTTCATTTTACACTAATTTTTTTTTTGACCAAATATCAACTGTAAATCCCGTAAAAATCGTGACGGGTTTTCGGTTGAACCGGACGGTTCCCGGATTTTGCATTGGTTTCTTAACATTCGGTTTTTACACTATAATCGAACCGGACTTCGGTCCAGTTCTTGTATTTTCCCTTTGAACACCAGTCCGATTTTGAAAACATTGTTTAATTCAATTAGCCATGATTATCTATAACATTACAGCACTAAGTTGTAAAAATATACATTTATTAAAAATATTCAGAGTTAATATAATGATAAATTGAACCTTAAAAATATGGAAGCTCAGGCACTTTAATATATGAAACAAAAGATAAGATTATATACTTTTCAGTACCTTAAATTATTATTTTATTATAAATATACATTTATATTTGAAGTTTTAACACAAATTTTGAAATTGTGGATACATAGCATCAATGACAAAATTTTCCAAAAATCTGTTTACATATGTACCATAACTAAGTTTAAAATATTATACTTTTAACTTCGATATAATAATTATAAAATATTAAACATTGATTCTAATAAAACAACTAAGAGAAGCTAACCTCAAAATAAAATGGTATAGATAGTACCAATAATCTCCTTAAGTTCCTTTCCAGTTTGATTATCGGGTGGGGGCTTAGAAAGGTCATATGGAATTAGAAGTGGTTGTATGTGGCAACATTAGGAGGATAAAAGAATGATTTTAGTGGAGAGTACATCCCACCAGGGATTTTAAAGATGAGTATTCTTAAATCAGGTTTAATTACGCAACAATCAGGTCATTAATAATAATAATAATAATAATAATAATAATAATAATAATAATAATAATAATATTATTATTATAAAAGTAAATAAATTTACATACCTCGCCCACCAAACCGTCCACCCCACCCATTGAGAAAAAGTATTTGTACAGAAAAAAATAACTAGAATTGCACCAGAATAGAAACAAATGTGAGCCCCACCATGTATTTAAAAAGGAAAAAAAAAAGGTGTGAGTGGTCTATTGCAATTCTGGTGATTTTTTTCTGGTTGTGCAGCAAAGCTCCCCATTCATTTTCAATCCATCACCTCCTTAGTTCACACCCTGCGACTCTTCACGGTGCAATCACTTCGGCAACTGTTCATGGCGCACCCACTCCGACGACTATTCACGGCGCATGAGCGATGCTTCATTGCTAGGCACTCAGCGTGCCCTTCGCGGCTATCGACGCATTGAAATGACTGATGGAGTCTCAAATGCAATGACGACGTCGATGCAGCAACGGCTTTCACGTCGCACCTCCACCTCTGCAGCGATATCGCCGCTGCATACAGAAACAAAAGATGATTTTGTCCAATTTGGGGAAGACGATCTGGGGAAAGACGCTATTGTCGTCTGTCGCGATTTGATTCAGCATGCGAATGGTGTAGTCGCTTCAGCGGTAATGATGTCGTTGCGTGTGGTGTGAATGCCGCTGTACGATTTGGATCTTGGGGAAAACTCAGTAATCATTGGTGCCGATGCGCCTATCTTCGATGGGCTGCTTCTTAAGTATGGCGAGATCTGGAGGCAGGCGGAGATGCTTTCAAAGTAACCGCGAGACGCGCTGTCGCGATTTGTTCGCTGCGGTGGTTGCGTGCTCATTGTCGTTGCTTATAATTTGACATTGATTGATCCACAGCGGTGCATATTGTTATTTCCTTTTTTGTTTCCTTAGTTTTATTTCTCTGATGGTTATGGTGGTTTGTGTGGTCGATGGTTATTGTGGTGGTGTTTTTTGCATTTGTTGTGGTGTGTGGTGGTTTTGTGGTGGTGGTTTTGTGGTTGCTGTGGGTGTGGTGGTGGTTTTACGATTGTGTGGTGGCAACGACGACGTGTGTAGTAGCGGTAAGGTGGTGACTCTGCTAGCGGTAATGGTGAGTTGGTGTTGGTGTGGTGGTGATGGTGGCCGTAGCGACGATGGCGTGGCGGTGGAGTAGGGAGGAAGAGTGCGACCCATTATTCGGATGTCATGACCACTAAATAATTTGTGACCTAAAAGAATGAGTGATTGTAACTAAATTTGGAATCGTGACGAGAATTTGATAAGTTGTGACCAAATAATTCAATAATTTGTGATCGTGAAATAAGTTGTGACCTATAAAATTTGTGATTTATGACCTATAAATTTTTTGATTTGTGACCGTGAAATAATTTGTGACCAACTAATTTAATAATTTGTGATTAATATATACAGATACCCGATTTTTGAATTTTGAAAATTAATACATGAGAATTGCTTTTTGCATACTTAATAGATGATATGTGATTTTTTTTCCATGATTTTATTTCGTAAGGCATTGTAGAGCTGGGCAAAAATCAATCCAAATCGTTCAAATCGACCAACCCAATCCAAAACGATTGGTTTGGGTTGATTTTTAAGTTCAAATGGATTGGGTTGGATTGGATTGGAAAATCAAATTTGAGATCGGATTGGGTGGGATTTCGGATTATGAATTAAAACCCAATTCAACTCAACCAATGAATTAAAAAATTTAACATCTAAAATAGAATAGCCTAAACAGACATAATAATGGAGACAAGAAAATGATTTAGAATATACAAACATCCCCTTTTCTTTACATAGATTGATTGGTATGAATACTATGTACAAGTGTAAAATAATTTGACGATAAAATAAAAATTAAGAACATGATAATGAAATAAATAAATCCAAAAAAAAAAACCATAAAAAAAATGCTCCATAAACTTATTTATAAATTAATTTTCAGAAAGAGTTCCTTGTATAGGTTAAAAATAACAGAGATTTTCAAGTGGATTCAAATTTTAAAAACTGTTCAAATTCAACAAAATATAATTGGATTCAACTTAAATTGGGCACAAACCGACCCAACTTGATCACTGTGGGTTGGGTTGGGGTTTAAACTAATAATTATGTTGAGTTGGTTTGATTTTAGATCAAATCAACCATGTTGGGTTGAATTTGGGTTGGATAAAAAACCAACCCACCCCAACTCGATTCACGCCCAGCCCGAAAGTATAAAATTAGGAAAAGTTTTTACTTCTGAGCTTGTGGAAACTGTAAAGGGCATGCTAGAGAGCTTCAGGTATCTATTACGAAGACTTCTTAAAGTACCAATTTTAAACTTTGATGAGAAATGTAACTTTGGGATGAATTTTAGTAGCGATTTTTAAAATTATCCAATTCATTATTATCGAGAGTTTTAAAAGTTTTCCAAAAGAATAAAATTATATATATGTCCTTATATAAAAAGGTAGGTATATGTAAACATTATGGAGTAAATATGTACGTCACTTAGTGAAATTTTAAATTTATAATTTCTTGTATAATTATTTTTAATTGTAAGTGATATTTTACTTTTAAATAATTTTTACATGTAACTAGTCAGAGTTTGAACATGTATTGCACGTTATTCTGAATTTTTTTATAAGTGCTGCAAAAGTAATATTTGATACCAATTTATTGGAAGGATTTGATGAGTTTCAAACGAAGTAAAGAAAATAAAATTTAGGACAAAATTTTAAGGAAGAAAATTGTACTCTCAAAACTTAACTTTTATAATTAAATTTTTTTGTGATGATAAAATACTACAAATGAGTAACATTTTATACTACATTTGGTATATAAGAATTAATTGTTAATAAGAATATAAATAAATTCATCTATAATAACTCTATATTCATATAAATTAAGATTTATCAAAAGTTAAGATTCACTGAGTCTAAATTAATATGAATGTTAATTAATTAAGAATTAATAATACGAAATTCGTACATGACAAAGATTTAAAATATTATAAATTTTGTAGTATTTATTGCATAGTGAAAAAGAAAAGTAAATGTATTATTGAAATAATTGAATTGTAATAGTGTTAAAATTGTCCAAAAAATGATTATCATTTGATATGATATTTAATATATTATAAATTAAGTTTTTGACTTAAAAAGTAAATTATTTACTTACAAATTTTGTACTTATAAGTAATCCTACACATGAGTGAATTCTTAACTTATAATTTTTTGTATTTTGTAAGTGAATTTTATCTTATTAATAGTATTTTTTGCTTTATAAGCAATTTTGTCACATAAAAGTTATTTGTTTTGTATGTGACTTTTTACTTATACCTAATTTTTTTAGTTATAAAGTAACTTTTTGCTTATAAATAAATTTTTTAGCTGTTGTATTTTTTATTTATAAGCATTTTTACGTGTAACTCAATTTTTATCTTATCACAAGTACTGATTTTTTCAACATCCCACGACGATGTCACTTAAAAATGGTCAAAACCAAACTCTTAAGTAGGCCCTAAAAGGATAATTATTATGCTACTTAACTAATTAAAAGCTCATCAAATGACTCCATTAGTCGGTCAAATTCATAATTTCTTGACTAATTATTGATCAAAATAAATTAAATAGAATTTACTTAATATAAAAAAAAAAATTGTGAATACTTTCAAAACAAACATGTCTAGGTCAATTACATGAAAATTGCTAGTTATGATATTATAATTACATACAATAAAATAGATATTTTATATAATTTATTGCGAGTTTAGTTGAATTACATGCCTAAGGCATTTAACTTTAATTAGCACGTTGATCATTTAGGGCGTTCAACGCACATTCCAGTTCAAAAACATTAATTATCACAAGTAACAAATTTTTTTTATTATGCAGTAAATTTGACATCAAGGTAAACATCGTAATTACGTACAACATAATGTAAAGGGACATGCGACGGTTACTAAAGCGTTACCGTCTCCATTCATTATGGAGTGGTAATATGGTGAGTCGCCCCCACAGTCCATGAACCAAGAATCGAATGAAGGCGTGGCATGTGCTATATAGTGTGAGCTAGAAGAATAGCCACTGCTTTGTCGATATGGTTGCTAGGGGGTCGGTTGTAGGGATACAAGGACATATACATTAATATTTTGAACGCCCACCACTGTCACCATTAATATAGGTGGCCTCCATATTTAATTTATACCACATGTTGTCGACCATCATTGAGTCATTTCCTAAAAAATAAATATTAAATTACTTCAGTACGTACTAAACAAAATCACACTCTAAAAAATCACAATGATTACTGCCCAATTTGAAGTTTCAATTTGAATTTATGTTTATCTATTTGTATATTTTGTTAAATTAATCAACGTTGAACATGTGTTGCACGTTATTATAAAATGCTTTATAAGTACTTTAAAAGTACTATTTGAATATGTGTGAATGTTAATTAATTTAGAATTAATAACATAGAATATATACGTGACAATAAATGTTAAATCATTTATTTAATTTCTAATTAAGTAATATTGAATGTTAATTAGCATACATGGACGTGAATAATGATATGCATTCTTGAAATGTGAAATTCTAATTAACTTATAATTAGAATTAATAACACTGAAATGCATAAATAAATATGGATATTAATTCAATGTGCGTGAATTTTAATTAATTGAGAATTAATAATATGAAATTCATACATTAATAAAGCACACAAGTAAAATGAATGTGTCAAATGTATATTTACACTGATGATAACTAAATTGTTAAATAAATTAAATACATATTGAAAATAAAAGGTAAGGTATTATTGAAAATTGAATTATAGAAAAATGAAAAATAAAATATTATTGAAATAATTAAATTATAGTAAGGCTATAATCTTCCAAAAATGATTCTCACTTGATGTGATATTTAATATATTATAGATAATGGAATTTTAGATCCGAGTAATGTTATTTATCATAAAGATGATAAAATATCGATGATCTGAGAACTCATTATCCTTCACATCTCTCTCTTTCATAAAAATTAAATTGTCCAATCACATCATTCTACTATCCTTCACATATCTCTCTCTCTCTCTCTCGCTCTCTCCTCTCACCCACTCTCATAAAAATTGAATTGTTCAATCTCATTATTTCATAGTGACGTCACATCATTAATGTTTCATCCTTATAATGATAAATATTATTATTCTTTATGTCCTCCATGGTATTATGTACAAGAGGTTTCCATCTTTTCTTTTCTTTTTTCTCGCAAAGTTAGTTGGTCAAACTTCAAATAGAAGGAATTAGAATCACAGGACCATAATGCACTAGAAAAGGTTGAAAAGTTATCCTAGAAAAGGTTGAAAAGTAACACTTGGAAGATGCACCTAGTATTCCACAAGCTTAGACAACATATAATTTATTCAATTTGCTTTAATCTTTTCATCATCACTCTGTTAATAGAACATCGATACAAGATTTTGAAACAATGACTAAAATATTTATTAGGTTGGAGTATTAAAGCATCTTTGGTACACATTATTCAATCAAATTTTTTAGACTGAAACTATTTCTTGATGGTGCATTACCTAAAACGTGCACCAAACACGCTGACTAAATCAAGATCGAGGCTTCGTTTAGCTGTCTATAACCATACAATCCAATTCTCCAACCAAAATTATACAACATGAATAAACATATTACATACTGTTAGAAATATTACTAGTTGCAATACAGTAAAGTGCAGAAATAAAACTTATCGACTGATTGAGTCTCGTGACAGGACAATGTCCTAAAGTGAAATTGTCCGTCGATAACTGTTGCGACCTATGTAGACAATCACCTCCAGGATACAACGATCAAATAAACCAATTTTGCAGCAATCACAAATGGTTTTCAGAACTCTCAAGTGTACTCCAAAAAAATATGTATAAAATTGAGTATAATATTTTACTGAAATAGGAAGATA
>CAIGRT010060262.1:0-11701 GCA_903798405.1 Fraxinus platypoda | reverse complement strand
GCACAGTAAAGTTTAAATGTCTGGAGCAGTGTAATTTCCTCTCATGGAATTGACACAGTGGATCTCAATTTCTATAATTTTAGTACCAAAAATAATTCATAAAATAAAGATACAATCGGGCCCAAGAAGTCATTGGTACATTGGAGGAACAACCCATTTTTCAATTACAGTGGACCAAACAAAACGCAATGAGCCTAATATGCAGGATCGAAAATCTTAGTTGTTATTTTTCTTTTGAAAAAAATTACACTGAAACCAGCCAATGTATTTGAAATAACTTTTAAAAAAATAACTGTAAAAACAGCATTTGAAATCCCTAGTTTCAAGCAACTGGCCATTGGCTATGAATTTGCATTCCCCGATAAGTACATTCTAATTCACGTCAAGGTATTTCTTTGCCCTTATTGTGTAATGCATACATTGTTCTCGTGTCTTTACACAAATGAATTGAAAGATGTATAACAACCGCAAGTCTTGTATTCAATAGAATACACCATATTCAAGCATAAATTGTCTTGTCGTTGTTCTTGGTTAATCAATATTCAATATAATTATCAATGTTTTTTAAAATTAAGCTAGTCATCGACTTAGGTAAAAGTTCAAGGGACGAATGTGGTGTTGATGAGGCTAAATATTGTCCTACCCCCGATATTGTTCTTTAAAGCATAAATTTAGGGCATGATCCTCGTTATCTTAATGACCTCTCATCCAATTTGTGCACAAACCATTGAAAACGACTTCTCAGTCTTACCCCGAGATTGATTGTGGGCTCTTGAGTACACTTAAGTACAAGGGTAATCACAACGTTGACCTAGGCTCGAGCCAATATTTGACATAGTTGAACTACCATAATGACAATTCACCGACTTTCATCAATTTTTTGCTAAAACCTTTATTAAAAGCTTTATCCCACAATTCCTAATAATTGTTTATATCTCTTAGAGAAGAAGGTTGACTACTCAAGAGAAAGAGTTAAATGTTTCATTTATCACTAAACTTGTATATATGTCATGCTTTATTTACTGAACTTTAAAATACTTTCAAGAGGTCACTAAACTTTAACATATAGCACTGCATCACTCAATTACCATATNCTAAACTTTAACATATTGCACTGCATCACTCAATTACCATATTTGATTAATCATCGAGCCTTAAAAATACTTTAAAGTGGTCACTGAATTTTATTATGTTTTATTCTATCACTCACTCACCAAGTTTCATTAGTTACTGAACTTATACCTCTGTTACATGGTACTCAATGAACTTTAGAATGCATCTGACTGCTCACTAAACTTCATAATGTTTCCCAAAAAAAAAAAATGAAATGAGATTCGACGTAGATCAAGAAAATAAATAAAATAATTATCGATTAGATAATGAAGCTCTCAATCTAAGATGAGAATATTGATATTGGTTAAGAAGGTATAATTTCTTTAGACGTCAAAAACTATATTTAAGGGGAAAGAAGAATGCTAGTTTGAAATTGACACAATTCTTAATTTACATCATAATCTTTCTTTTTGTAGAAAAAATAAAATAGAGAAATTATTTATTTATTTCGATTGAAATCTTAGATCCAAATTAAAAAAAATATATCATATCTCAAACAGGTAGTGAAATTTTCGATTTAGGGTCAATAATATTAATCAAAACTAACAAAATATAATTTTGAGAATTGTCATAAGGTAATTCAAGAGGAAAGAAAGGTGTCATCTTCGTGTATGGTATTTTATACTTTTTCAATTTTTCAATAGTTGCATTCAGTAAGTAAAATTTAATGACCACTCGAAAACATTTTAAAATTTAGTGAGTAAAAAGCAGTGTTTTAAAATGCGCGCCTCACATATGGGGGTGTGCATTTGATAATGTAGTTAACTCATTTTGTTGACCACATTTGCGCGCTTAAACGTTAAAATGTGTACGCATTTGTATTAAAAATTGTGTCCAAATTAGTATAACAAAGTCCAATCCATTTTTATAACTTAAAAAAGGCAAATTGAGTCTAACAAATATCAAATTAACCCAAATCACCAAGTCCATGGATTATATATAGCAATTTGTAGAGTTTTGACGTTTAGAAAAATAAAAAATCAAAATAATTTTTTTGTAGAGCTGCAAACTAATTACGCTGAGACTGAATCTCCTTCTTCTTTGATTTTCATCTAGTTCCATTACTGATATCTTCCACGTGTCAATTATGGACACCATTATGTTATGGGCTATGTACCCATAGCATAACCCCCAATCAGAAATTTAAAGGTCCTTTTTCTCTAATTTTTAATTTTAGGAAAAAAAATATTTAATTTCGTCCATCTTTAAGTTATAATGATTTTGAAGGCTTTATTTTGTTATCAAATTTTATTCTTACTTCTATTTACTACAAGCCAATGAAGCAAAACAGTTCTTTCATAGTATCTAATTCTATTTTTGAAGATAGTGAGCTGGAAAAAAGTTACAAGAATGTTCGATAGGAAACTGCATTTGTTGAAGATGTTAGTAAACCTAATGACGTCAGATGCTAATAATGCACAATATTGAATTATTGATGATTGTGATTGTGATGATGATGATGAAAATGTTGATAATAATATCTTACTATCTATAAGAAGTAATAGAAATTCTCGAGTTGAAATAAGGGAGCCCCGATGAAAATGATATTATCACGGAATATGATTTGGAGGGAGAAGAGGAGATTGAAATTAGAATATGATAAATGAATTAGACAAGATTTATGATACTTTTTTTAAGCCAGCGATAATGTCTAATTTAATTGTAGGAACTGATTATCAAGTAATTGTAACATTTATGATTTTGGGCAATGGTTTTTTTGAAATTTCGAAGAATATGTATAAAATTCAAATTATATATTATTTTATTTATTTATTAGTTTACAATAATTAAAATAATAATAAAATTTTTAAAAATGCATAATTACGCATATACTTCGTATAGGCACACATATGTTTATAATGCTTTATGTTCGACATAAACATATTGCCACGCATTACGCATTTTAAAATCTTGGTGAAAAGCGTGATGAAGGTATAAGTTCAATGACTAATGAAACATGGTAATTAAGTGATGAAGTACAATCACTTTGAAGCATTTTTAAAATTCAGTGATCTCTTAAAAACATTTTAAAGTTAAGTGAATAAAGCTTGATGAATGTACAAGTTCAGTGACTAATTAAATATTTAACCTTGTTTGAGCCTCATTTTAAGAGAAAAAAGTGCATTTTTGAATAGTGATTCTTGGAGAATGATTGGTTAAAAATGAAGAAAAAAATTTGATTTATGTGTAATATTATTTTATTGAAAAATGTGTGGTTGTAGATGAATTTTGAAAAAAAATGATTTTTTGATAAAATAGGACACCAAAAGAAAGGATATTATAAAAATAAAAGGAAAATGGAAATCTACTCGGGCAAAGTCATTCACAATTCGCCTGGTCAAGGCGGGCATCATATTCTTGTTTGACTTCCGGCGTTGAATTCGCCGGGACCTCCTTACTACTATCACCTCCATTGCCGGTAACACGGTCACATTTCAATATCCAATCGTTCTCACGCTTGGTCGATAATTTTTGAACGGTGATTCTTGTTTTTCAATTTATTTTTTCTTCGATGGAGCAACCCAGTGGTAAAGGAGAACATGCAGAAAAGAAAGCAGTGTCGCCAGAAGCGTCGGTTAAATATCCGATCCTGAGTCCGGGACCCGACCCGGATCCGAATCCTGGCGGCGGTGCCAATGAGGCGGCATTGAAGCAAGTAGATAATTCGAATATTGCTGATATAAATGAAGAGAGCAATAATGGTGCCAAGGAGAGTAATGATAGTAATAAATTGGCTGGGAGTGTGAAATCCAAGAAATCAGTGAGGTGGAGCCAAGAATTGGTGATGGAATCGACGATACCGAGGGATTACGATCGCGGATCTGATAATCCCTATGTCAATCACTCGCCTGCACCTTCCAGCAATTCCTCGTCCACCAATTTGAAAAGTCAGAACTTTTTACGCGTACATTCGGTACCCTTAATTGCATATTTGGATTTTTTTCGTGTTGAAAATTGATATGCGTATGAAAAGATATGATTTTTGTTTTTCGATATATTTGTTGTAATGTAGGCGTGTTTTATTACACATATGATCATAAACAGAGAAAATATTGATTTAAATTTATATGCCTGAATTACTAGGAAAACCCAGCTGCATGCCCAAGGGTTGAACTTTGATGTGCTGATTTAACGAAATTACAGCCAAAATAGGTCACTAGTTTGTCAACCTTTTTCTTTTTTGTGATTCTACTGTGTTTGTGTAATCTAGCTGTTGTAACTTGTAATGCTTTTTAATTACTGATAATTTTTTTTTATATTCAACTTTCACTAAATTTGGAGGAGTGAATTTGGCGTGTCTAAATATGGTTAGTGGTGTTGTTTTTTATGGAGCTGCTTGATGTGGAGTTTTACTATGATGAATTCTGAAACTGGTGATTTTTTATTTTTGTTGGTAGACACGATGAACAGTGTGAAGAATGTGCTTGGAAAATGGGGGAAGAAAGTAGGAGAAGCAACAAGGCAGGCTGAAGATCTTGCTGGGAACACTTGGCAGCACTGTGAGTTTTCTAGTTGTTTTATGTTTGTGTTCATTTGATTCCATGTGCAGTTATGAATTCCATGAACAAGAAGCTTTTGCATGCCACCACACTATAATTTCTTTCCCTTTCAGTGTAAAATTCCCATTAGATGGAGTTGGACTTAGTTTGGGACCGTATATATATATATACTGAAGTTCTGGAAAATGTGAAATTTCATTCTACAAAAACAGCTTACATGCACAAAGTGGTCTGGGAGGAAGGGTGGATTGGGCTTTCTCGTTGAGGTGAGAGTTTAAAAGTGAGGCTGCATGTGGGGTGAGTCACGGGAGTAGCAAACCTCTGATTTGTAAAGTGCATGGTTAATGTCGGGCTTGGAAATATTCCGTTTCCTTGTTACTCTTCATTTATGCATATGAACATATGCATTGCTTCTATTGTCATTCTTCGTAGTTACACTATCACAGTGACATAGTCAAGTCTGCCATTTGAATTCTATTGAAGCTGCTATTCATGGCTTCAGACTCCTGTTAGGGTTCCCCTGTCAGCCTGTTAGTTTTAGTGTAATTTAGCCCCTATTTGATGGCCATTATTAAGAAAAAAATGATGTTTTCAACCGTGATTTTTAGAGAATGTGTGGTTAAAAAGTAGAGAAAAATTTTGGGTTTATGAGTAAAATATTTTATTGTGTGAATTTGTGGTTGAAAATGAGTATGAGAATTTAAGAGTTTTGTCTTGAAGGGAGAAAAACAGGGTCTTAATGGACTTCTTCCCAGTTACATGGTGCAATGGTAGGTGATATAAATAAGAAAAAAAGCTATATATTTATATGAAGTTATGAACATATTTAGATCAAGTTTATATATTGGAGATAAGGCTTCATTTGTTAGTTTGTTTTTTATTATACAAAATTATGTAGATCACCATCTGATTTCCTCACTGTCCCCTACCCTTTGGCATGTCACCACCTTTCTTTACCCTTTTTACTGCCCCGTACCACCTGTATGAACCCTCTATACCCCACCTCACTCATGAGCCCACAAACAGCAGTAAGTAGAGACACCATTACTCAACCAACAGATGCAACCGATTTATAGTCCTGAAGTATGTAAATATAAAGCAAGGAGAAATGCTTCTGTTCCAACATTCCTTTTCAATGTTTTCTCTATTAATAACATCCTACTGGAACTGAAAGTCTGGACCATTACATGGCCAACATTTGTGTGAGCTAAATATTACTTCCACTCAAAATTATACCACTGGTGGTTATATTCAAAAAAAATATATAGATAAAATACTCTAGCGTGACTTCTTTGCAATAAAGTTATTTCAAGTTATTAGTTAGGTCACAAAGCCATTCTACTAGATATGGCATAATTATATCTTTTTTGAGTAAACGATGACAATTCAACAATATCTTTTGTTATCAACGACAAATATGAGAATATATCCACGAGGTCAACATGACTATAAAAATTAAAATATGAGCACATAATAATGGGAGAAGATTGGCCTCATAGGCACATTACTAAATTTTGGGCCTCCTTTTGTTATAGTTAATCAGTCATCTTTTGATTAACATAATTATTTACATTATTAATGTGTTCCACAAACTTTTAAACTGCACAGATTTGCATTATATCCTTTTATTTTTCTAACTAGTATTTCTCTCCACAGTTGAAGACCTTTTAAAGCGAGACAGTGGTTTTCAAAGTTTATTCTAGGTCTATTGTGGTTTTTATTTTATAAATAGTAGTATTTGAAAGAAACTCTCTCACTTTATGAATTTCTCTTGAAACATAAATAGCCAATTTTGGTCAGTATAAAATCAAGACAGACAATCAATGGTGCATGTGTAGTGTATATAATTATGATTTTTTGAAAATTAAGCAATGGATTGGAAGTTAAATCAACAAAAGTCGGTTATTCCTAGCAAAATAAGGCAAACATTAGCAATACAATTATAATACAATATTTAAATCCTCAAATATCAGGACCAAACAAAAATACAAGAAGCTTGAGATATCACTAGATATGTTACTTAAATGTGCTCACGATCTTATTATTTTCTACTTGTGGTGATGATATTGTAAAGATAAAACATAGCTTTGACATAGTGGAGACAGGGTTCCTTTAATTCATTAACATCTCAGTCAGATGCATGTAGACTTTTTTAGGCTTTGTAGATGTCCAGTTCTTTCAAAAGATGTTACTTAAATTTCTGTAATAGATTGAGTGGAATAACCAGAGAGAATGGATAATATCATCGTAGTATGCTGAATCTTTATTTTTTTTCCGCTATTTATTTAGTTTAATTTTCATCTGTTAATTGCTATTTTGACATTATGTTGATGAAACATACCCTCTGAGACAAACCTTATAACAAGATAGGTAAGTGCAGCGGATTTGTAAATTACAATTGATGGCAATAATCTTGGAAGATTAGATGATAAGATATATTATGCAGAGCATACGTGTAGACTGTAGTTGATTTTTCATAACAGATAATCCTTCGGTTTGTTGGATATTTCATTTTTATGTATGTGTGTGTGTGTGTGTGTGTGTGTATGTGTGTGTGTATATTATGCATAGGAGTTCTTAATTTATTGCTCAGAAAATCTTCTCATGTGTTTTGACCAATATTGACATTTGTAGTTGGATATTGTTTTCTGACATAAGAAAGGTGGCACTAACCTTCACATAATTGTATCCTTTAGATTCTATACTAGGGGCCATGAAGAGGTTGTGCTTTAGTATAGTTTATTTTTGTTCTTGTGAAACTGTGCAATTTTCTGACGTGGTTTAAGTTTTTCACTTTATACTTTTACAATCAGACCGATTATACTGTTTTGCAGTAGACGAGCTAAACATGTACCTTTCTTACTTCTCCATTTGTTTGGAGTTACTGAATTGGGAGACATCTCTCTCTCTCTCTTTTTTTTTTTTTTCATTACACAGTGAAAACGAGCCCCAGTCTAGCTGATGCTGCCCTAGGAAGAATTGCACAGGGAACAAAGGTTCTAGCTGAAGGTGGTTATGAGAAAATATTTCGACAAACATTTGAGACAGTTCCCGAGGAGAAACTACAAAATACATATGCATGTTACTTATCCACATCCACTGGTCCAGTAATGGGTGTTTTATACGTTTCTTCTGCTAAGCTTGCATTTTGTAGTGATAATCCCCTTCCATATGAAGCTGGTGACAAGACTGAATGGAGCCATTATAAGGTACTTTAGTATGTTCTCTCCAGAATGGGCTTTTTACGTGTTCGTGTTCCTTTTTATTTCATCGGGACAAATAATTTATTTTTGAGCTACCAAGTCCTCATCCGGTCATTTCAAGATACAGTATAACTTAACATACGAGAATTTGCAATGAGTTGCGATCATTTGTACCTTGATTTGATGAATATAGATGCAACTGACTTAATTATCCTCGGTCTAAACCTTAGAGATTTGGGCTAATTGATAAATAGGCATGGGTAGTAGATTGGATTGGTTTGTGGGTTAGCATGTTTGGGGCTTTATTGAACAAACTGGCAGCAACAATTATAAAAGCAGGGAACAGAAAAGGAACTGGTTTTTTTTTTTTTTTTTTNTGCTGCCTGATTGTTCTGCTCCTGGATTCGTGTATTACGGTGGCTTGGTTATTTGGTGTATGGTTTGGATGGAAATGGCTAGTTGGTTAAGGTTTGTGGATTTTTGGATTTTAGATGAAAGATGTTATAGGCTAATGACGCATGAGCGTAGTAATTTGACAAAAAACAAGGAAATGAACAAGGAAAAAAGGGAATCAAGGAAGAGAAGAAATGAATTTACTCATATATTCAATGATGCATATTAAGATGAATGAATCCTCTATATATAGAGCAAGCAACTAATCTAAAATCAATAGAATTTGTAATAAACTAGAACTTTATCAAAATATTAAAACTAACCTAATCTAATTTAAATTAAACTATATTCTAAAATCCTATCTAAATCCAATCTTTATTATATCTCTATCTCCATCAACTATCCTCTTTATGGACCCATATAACTGACCTAACCCTGAGGTCTCAATAAGAGTAAGTGAGGCTGCTCTAATATTGGTTAGAAGGTCTATTTGGAGTCTGACAACCTAAAAGAAATTGAATAAATTTTGACAACTTTAATTTTTGTACTAATTAAAAAAAATATATATTAGTTATTGATGTGAGCTCTCACTTGTATCCATCTCCATGTTTTGCTGGAAAGTGGCAGTAGAAAGTGATACTGCTGTCTTTGAGGATGCTGTGATGTGAGCATTGATATTTTGGGGCAAGTAAATGTAATATTGTTGCAATTTTGATCCGTAGATTGATTGTTGATAATCACTTGTCACTGTAATTGTACCCAAATTGTATGAATCCACTTTTCTCTTTGGGTTATTTGCTCCGTGAAGGAATTATGATCCCGATTAATGATGTCAAGTCTCTTTCTCACTTTCTCAAGGTCAAAAGGGATTTCCAAAAGTTTAGATGCAAATACTTTCTGGAAACAACCATTCATTTTGAAATCTTTGCCTATCTCACTTCTAATTTTAGATAGCCTGAATCTTGGTTTGTTGTTTTAACTACATAGTATGTAAAGCTAATGCTTTGCAGCCTAAAGTTACTGTAAATATAGTAAAATGTGAGAGAAATGGTTCCTTTCGACTTCTTACACTTGGGCTTCTTACCTTTCAATTTCATTATATTGTACTCTCTCCGTCCAATAAAGATACTTACTTTTCATTTTTTTTTTTGTCCCAAATTATAGGACACTTTCCTTGTTCAGAGCACAGTTGATTTCTTAGTTTTCTATTATGTCCCTATTTAATGTGTCTTGTTATTAGTAAATATGAACTACTTCTATTTAAACAATTATTTAATAAAAGGTATTTTAGGAAAAATGTAAATAAAATTCATATTTTCAATTATTTTAATTATATTTTTTAGTCTGTGTGAAAATGGAAACAAGCCTATCTTTATGGGACGGATGGAGTATTAATTTTATGCTTTTAACTGACCTCAAATTCACTGGGATCCTTATCCTTCTGGGACGGAGGGAGTATCAATTTATGCTTTTAGCTGACCTCAATTTCACTGGGATCAAGAATTAGAGAAGGCAAACGAGAAGGATATGCAACTCCCAGTTCATATCCTAACGTGTTCTGATGGATGAGATCCATTCCTGACCAAGGAAAGGAATAGGAAAGTCAAATTACTGTCAAATAGTGGTGATAAATTGGTGGTGCTCCATTAAATTTAGGAAGGTTTTTAAGTTTTGTGTATGAACTTTTTTATCTCAGCAATTTACAGTGACCTGTTTAAAACCAATTAGAAGGGAGCAACCGACATTTAAGTTTTCTTCTTTTCCAACTCGATTCTTTTCCTGTTTCTTGTATGAAATCTTAGGGACTTTTGTTTTGGTTATCTACTTATCTTGCTATAGTTTCTATAACAGCTCACATGTATTTGTTTTCTTATTAGCCTCTTGTCTCCCTTTGTCATGCTTTATAATCTGTTTTAATAATACAAGACTAGATGTTCTCACAATCAGATCCTGAGCATTAGACTAATTTATAGATATTTGAGAACATAGAGATTTCTTTCACCATTGACTCTTGAATTTTAACATCCGTAATTGCCAAGCTACCTGTTTTTCTTTTGTGGCACCGATCATTTATTCCTTTTATGAATCATGCAGTGCTTACTGATATATCTCTGTTACAAATATTATGAACAGGTAGTTATCCCATTACATCAACTCAAAGCAATAAATCCTTCATCAAGCAGAACTTCAGCTGAAAAGTACATCCAGGTTATATCTGTTGATAACCATGAATTTTGGTATATGGGCTTTTTGAATTATGGTGGGGCGGTGAAGTGTCTGCAAGACGCCTTGCAAGTGCGCAACTTGCCATCCATCTAAAGTTGGACCCAGGTTCAAATTGTACTTTAGATCAAAGGTCGAGCTTCTTCTTAATTCATATTTTTAGAAGATTTGGTGCTCTTGGAAAAAAACTGAGCATGACTTTTAGACAATTGAAATGCACATTTGCCATCTTTGAGATACTCAGGTTTTTCACATTAAAGTTATTACTAATGATTAGCCAATAGGGGCAAAGTAGTTTAAAGTTTTAATGAATATTCTTTGTCGTCCTTTACTATTCCTTGCATTTGCCAGTTCTTGAGGAAGTTAGCTTTATTTCTTTAAGCGTATGGAGTTAATATTTTTTCCAGTTCAGATTGCGTTGTTGTTGTATAGTACAGTCCTTTCTGGTAAAGGTCAGACCATGTAGATGTTACGTGTGCATCCTATGACTGAACAACTGATTTTCAATATTTATACAGAGCTTCGCTTTTATAGTGTCTAAACTGGTATTTTGCTCGACTGATATGCTAAGCGAGCCTCGATTTGTTCACGATCTCATCTTCACTTCTGTATTCTGACTGGTTTCCTTTTCCGGGCTGTCCAAAAAATCTCCTTGCCTCCCTCGAAATTAGTTGTATTGGGATTTTCCATATTGAGCATATGTTGGACTTTTTATAACCTGGGAAAAATTCGTAACTACAATCATTTTAAGTTTATATTTTCTCAAATATCAAAATTTGAGTAAGTTTGCAAAAATCGTGTCATGATTAACAATGGTTTTAAAAAAATGAAAAAAAAAATATTTATATAAGATAAGAAATGTAATCGAAATTGGTGGATATACGAGGACAAAAATGTGATATATGTAGATATATTTTTCTTTTAACCATATTCCAGCCTATTTTTAGTAAAGTAGCTATTTTCATTCTATACTCATCCATTTATCTTGCTTATCATGTTGTGACAGGAAAGTGATTTTTTTCCCTATGGATAATTAGCTCTTGTTTGATAAGAATTAATAAAATGTATGGTTGAAAATTTGTGAATTTCATAAAATATGTGGAAAAAATTAATTGTTGACTTTGATAAAAATCTAAATTTTAATTTGTATCGAACTGGGTCTTAATATGTTAAATCTGTATAATATGACGATCTTACATTTTACCCCCTAAATATGAACTCTGCTTCGTGTACAGAAGCAGAGGCCATAGAAAGCCAATAGAGAAGACA
>CAIGRT010060224.1:0-12034 GCA_903798405.1 Fraxinus platypoda | reverse complement strand
AAATAAATTTTATTCTATGAAAATTTTCGGGGCATTACAATACTTGTGCACAACAACTAGCGGCAGAGATATATTCGGCTTCGACGGTAGACAATGCAATGTAATTTTGTTTCTTGCTAAACCATGATACAAGCACAAAGCCTAGAAAATGACACGTTCCGCTAGTGCTTTTACGATCGATGGTGCAACTGGTCCAATCAGCATTCGAATAACTAGGTAGACCAATGTGAGTGCCATTGGGATACCAAAGCCCTAAAGTTCTTTTTACGGCCTTAAGATGTGATTATTTAGGATTCGATTGAAATCTAGCACATAGAAATGTACTAAACATAATATCGAGTCTACTTGCCATTAAGTAAAGAAGAGATCTGATCATACCTCGATATTTTGTTATACTAACGAGAAAGTACCTTGGTCATCCTTGTCCAATTTTATAGGAGTGTTCATTGGCTTCAAGTCATCCATGTCGAATCTCTTGAGCATGTACAATATATACTTACTTTGATTGATGGAGACCGAGGAAGAATTTAAGCTCTCCCATAATACTCATTTCAAATTCCAAGCTCATGCATTTAGAAAACTCTTCACAAAGGTATGTGTTAGTTGCACTAAATATGATATTATCAACATAAATTTGAGCAATGATCATATCGTTCTTTCGAGTTTTGACAAAAAGAGTAGTATCCGCTTTTCCAATTGAAAANCTTTCGAGTTTTGACAAAAAGAGTAGTATCCGCTTTTCCAATTGAAAAACCATTTGAAATTAGAAATTTGCTCAATCGTTCGTACCAAACCCTAAGAGCTTGTTTTAAACCATAAAGAGCTTTTCGAAATTTGAAAACATAGTCTTGGGTGTTTGTGAAATTGGGTGGTTATTCAACAAACACTTCTTCTTGAATAAAACCATCAAGAAAAGTACTTTTGACATCCATTTGATAAAGAGTGAATCTTTTATGATAAACAAATGCAAGAAGTATGCGAATGGATTCTAATCTAGCCATCGGTGTAAACATTTTTCAAAATCGATGTCTCCTTCTTGATTGTAATCTTGGACCACTAATCTAGCCTTGTTACGCACAATTATTCCGTTTTCATCACGTTTATTTCTAAAGAATCATTTAGTGTCGATGGCGGTTTGATCAATAGGTCTACTGACTAAATCCCAAATATGGTTTTGTTCAAATTGATTTAGTTCTTCTTGCATAGCTAGAATCCAAAAAAACATCAAACTCGACCTCTTTGAAGTTTTTCGGTTCAATTTATGAAATGAAAGCACTACTACTTAAAATGATTTTTAGCAGAGGCTCTAGTAGTAATACCTTTGGAGGGATCACCAATGATTAGTTCTTTAGGATGAGAAGGAACGAACCTCCATTCTTTTGGTAGAAATGAATCACTTTGGACTTCGGTTGGGTTTTGTTCACTTTGTTGAACATTTTCTCCCTCTTTATATTCATCTCATGGATCTTTCTTGGTTTGATCTTCAATAGTCATTTGTTCAAAGGGAGTTTCCAACCCTATATCATTATCAATATCTCTCTTACGATCAAGAGAGTTAGTTTCATCGAAAGTGACATGCATGGATTCTTCAACGACTAGAGTTCTTTTGTTGAAGACTCTATAAATTTTACTAGTCGATGAATATCCTAGAAAAAAATTCAATGTCGGATTTTGAATTAAATTTTTTCAAGTTTTCTTTTATGTTCAAGATAAAGCATTTGTGCCTAAAGACCTTGAAATAATCAATATTGAGAATTCTATTTTTCCAAAGTTCATATGGGGTTTTGATGTTCTTTCGATTAATTAAAACTCTATTAACAATATAGCAAGTGGTGTTAAAGGCTTCGGCCCAAAAATATTTTTGCATGCTATTTTCATTTAGCATAGTCTTAGCCATTTCTTGTAATGTGTGATTCTTCATTTCTACTACATCTTGTTGAGGAGTTCTAGGAATTGAGAAGTTATATTCATATTCATTTTCATTGCAAAACTCATCAAAGGCGATATTATTAAATTCTCCACCGTGATCACTTCTAATGGTTGAAATGAAGTATCATTTTTCGTTTTGAACCTTCTTGTAAAAATGTTTGAAGGTTTTTAGAGTTTCATCTTTAAGATTTAAGAAAAGAACCCAAGTGAATCTTGAGAAATCATCAACAATGACGAAAGCATAGTGTTTTCCACCTAAACTAGTGCTTCTTGATGGTCCAAAAAGATCAATGTGATGTAATTGAAGTGGTTTTGTAGTTTAAAGATCAATGTGGAGTAATTGAAGCGGTTTTGTACTTGATGAGTGTAATTTGGGTTTAAATGATCTTTTTACTTGTTTAACAAATTGACATGCATCACAAATTTTGTCTTTTTCGAACTTTAAATTTGGATACATTACAATTTTAGGAGATTTTTGAAAGAAGTTCCATGCTAACATGACCTAATCTCCTATGCTATAACCAAATATCTTCTTTTAAACTCACTACATTTTCCATCATTTTCAAAATCGATATTTATGGTATAAACATCTTTACTTCGATTTCCTATAAACAATGCTTTTTTAGATGTAGCATCCTTTATGAGACATTTAGAAGAATCGAATTTTACTAAGTAAATTATGTTTGATGTTATCTACCAATAGTACATTTTCTATGGAAGGAGAGAGATGATTACCAATGTTTTCAATTTCGATGATTTTTCCCTTTGCATTATCTCCAAATGTGATATGACCTTCATTCTTCTTTTTGAAATTCGATAGTAAAGTTATATCTCCGGTCATGTGTTTTGAGCACCCCCTATCTAAGAACTATTTGCTCGTCATCTTCTTCAGTACTTACAATAATAATTCAACTTTTGATCTTTGGTACCCACACAAGCTTGGGTCATTGGTAGTTAGTTTTAGTAGATCCTCGAGTCCACTCGTTTTTACTTTCAAAGTGTAGCTGTTTTTGGTTAAACAATTGTAGGCAATAGGTCCATCCTTATTGCAAAAGCTACAAGTAGTTTTTGAGGGAATTATATTTGAGGTTTTGACAAATAAATTTCTGAGAGATTTTTGTTTCAAAAATGGTTTATATCCAATGCATCCTTTATCAAAAATACATTTTTGATCACCGAGTATTAAATCAAAATTCTTCTTCCCTTGAGTGAATTTATAAATAATTTTTGTTAAATTTTCAACATTTTCTTTCAAAGAACAATTTTCTTTATACAATAAATCATATCAACATTTTCCTTTTTAGTTTCTAAAATTTTCTCCATTTCACTTTTTAATAATTTATGTTTCTTTTTAAGAATAGAATGACTAAGAGCGAGTTTTTCAAATTCTTCCAAAATTTCATCATAGGAGGAAGATAAATCATAATATAAAAGTTTTTCAATTGAATTTACCTCATCATTGATTGCCATGAAATACATATTGGCGATCTTTTCTTGACTTTCATTTTCGTTGTGATCGTCATCGTCGCTTTCATCTCATGTTGCTTGGAGTGCCTTTTTCTTGAGATTTTTCTTTTTGTTTGGACACTCGGTTCTCTTGTGATTTGTCGCAATCATAACAAATGATTTTCTTGCTTCTTTCTTCACTCTTTTCCTGTTTCTTTTGAAATTTTCGATTGTTTTGAAAACCTCCATTTTTTGACAAGAAGCACAAGATCATGAAACTCTTCGTCACTCATGTGTTCACTTGTAATTCCCTCTTCAATTGCCGATTTGAGAGCAATTTGACTCCTAGGAGGCTCTTTTGATTCTTCTTTGCTTTTTCCTCATCTTTTCCTTGGTTTCGACGTTGTTAAGCTCGTATGTCATCAAGGTTCTATAGAGTTCCTCCAAAGGATAAGAATTGATATCTCTGGTGTTCTCTATCAATATTCGATAGTGACCCTAAACATTTTGCTTACAAGCTCACCAAGTAAATTTACGATCAAAGCCTTTGAGGCCATTAACAATATCGGTGAAGCGAGTAAAATCATGTCAACAATATGTTCATCTTGTTTCATGAAGAAGTTTTCAACAGATTAATTTTAGTTTCATTTACTTTANTGGTGTTCTCTATCAATATTCGATAGTGACCCTAAACATTTTGCTTACAAGCTCACCAAGTAAATTTACGATCAAAGCCTTTGAGGCCATTAACAATATCGGTGAAGCGAGTAAAATCATGTCAACAATATGTTCATCTTGTTTCATGAAGAAATTTTCAAATTCTTTGACCAAGAGATTAATCTTGATTTCTTTTACTTTACTAGTACCAACATGAGTGACTTCTAAAACATGCCATATATTATATGCGGCTTCATGTGTGCTAATATGATTAAACTCATTTCTATCTAATGCACAATAAAGTAAGTTTTTGGCTCGAGCATTCAAGGATAATTTTCTTTTATCATTTTCATCATATTCCTCTCTAGATTTTGGAATGGTTTGACCAGGTTGACCATCAATTTTAATAGTCTTGGTAGGCACATAAGAACCATATTCAATACCTTCCCATATATTATAATGTATTGATTAAATGGATATCATCATCTTAGCTTTCCAATAATTATAATGCGTGCTATCAAAGAAAGGAGGACGGTTAGTAGAATGCCCCTCAAGATTTTGAAGATTGTAGTTAGCCATTTGCTCAAGATTGTAGAATCTTAAATATTTTTAAATAAACACCTAGCTATAATACCAATTGATAGTCCAAGAATGGCTAACCAAGAGGGGATGAATTGTTATTAAAAAAATTTCAAAAAATTAATATAAATTCAACTAAGTTAAGGGTAAATAGATAAAATCAAATAATAAACACAAATGTAAATGCGATAAGTAAACATGGAGAGAGGGTGCAAACGATATAATTATGGAGGTTCGATCCAAAGCAATGATATATGTCATCTATTACCAAGCTCTCTGGCACGAGCAAGGCCTTTTCGTCGTGTTGATTGACTTGTGGTGCAATCCAACTATTTACAATGCTTTCGGTGACTTACAAACAAGGAGTACATATCCTTATACAATGCTCAGCTTTTTGGGACCTCAACACGACCCATAAATTTGATATGAAAGTGATTTTACAATTTGAAACTTCTCTCTTAATAAATAATATAATCAAATTAAGTACCAAGAGAGAAATAAGTTTAACACTTTAATAAATATCAATGAATGAAGCTCAAGTGTTAGGTGAAAAAAAACTTTGATGAGAAAAATGATTTTCAAAAGTTAATTCAATCAAACGTTTTTCAAAGTGAATGATTTGATAAAGATAAATCAATTTAGCTTTGCTCAAGAATATCTCACATAAATGTTCCCTGAAGTGTTATATTGAAAATAAAGTAAAGTAGTATTTATAGCATTTAAAACGCCAAATTTCTGACCAATTGGACGACCCATTCGGACGTTTGCTTACTAAACCAGATAACCAAACTCACCGTTATGCATCAGAATTCAGAACGGTTAAAAATTTGACCGTTGGGCTTAAGGTGACCACCTACACTTGAGATCCAAGGCTACAAATGATAAATTTCTTAATAAACTGGTAAATGTTAAATTTTATGAAACTTAAACTTTAAAACTTTAAAACCTAATTACTTTATTGCCAAGATCCTCCATGTCAAATTATCAAGAAAATTAATAATGTGGAACATACCTTAATTCTTTGGGAATAATTTTTTTAATACTGGGTCTTGAATCTTAATTATTGGTTCTTTCGGTTCTTGAGTTTTTTTATCTTGATTTTGTCTTTTTGCTCCATAATCTTAATTGTCTTGTTTTTCGATTTAATTGCTCCCTTCCTTCTTCTTGATTCTTTTTTTTTTCAATCCTTGTTCTTGATTGTGGGTTTTAGATCTTCCTCTTCAATATGCTTTCTCTTAAATTCTTGTGTTGATGAGATGACACAAAGAATGAGAAGTTGCATATGAATTGGGGGACTATAACCATATTTCTAGTTTCCATATGTATTTGATCCATTGTGAATTACAATTCTAATAGATCCGGTCTCACATATATAATCGGCTCACACTTTATTTAGATGCTCTAAACCCAAAATTTAATTCTGTATTAGATCACTTTAATTGGGTTCAAATTTAAGATAGCCTTATACACAATTAATTACATATGTAGGACCACGTGACAAATTAATAAATTCAACAATCTCCCACTTGGGCCACATATGTTATCTTATAAATGTGTACAACCTTATGACGTCAAAATTTTTGATATCGTAACCAAAAGCTTCTCCAAACAATCTTGTCCATTGATTATATCAATATATGATTAAAGCGATCTTCGTTACAAGTATTATAACTAAACCCATCAATAGTCATGTATATCAACACAATCAAATGACATAGATCAAGTGTTGATGTGTAGCATGGAAATTACATGTAATGTGATCTAAAAATGCCTATTTCCAACTAATCCTACCTTATTCTGTAATGAGAACTACCATAAACTTTAATCAGAGTGGAAATGAATTGAATACTTTATTTCTGAAACAAATCGAATATCCATGGATAAAAATATGTCTGAAATAGACAACATCCGAAAAAAAACTCCTACTAAATTGGCATATCATTAAAAGATGCAATACCCGTGTGAGTATTACGCTCATGAAAAACCTGGGTGGTAGCCATTTAGTAAATTGATCTATGATTATGGAGTTTGTCCTAATATATTTTATAAAAACATAACCATTCTGAATTCTTTCATTGACAATTAGGAACTTAATGTCTATAAACTTTGACATCATCATGCTCATGTTGGAATACAAGACTGCTATTGTCACAGAATAACTAAAGTGGTCTTTCAAATCCATCAAACATATATTGTCTAGTGACAATACTTTGCAATCATATTCCATGATCAGAATTAGAATAACCAATAATCTCCAATTGGTTTGATTTTTTTGAATGTGATCATGTTACATTAGTTCTCTATAGATACCGAATAACCTAATGGCTGCTTTCCAAATTTTCATCCCAGAGTTACTTAAATATCTGCCCAACATTCCAACAATGAATGCTATATCCTGATGTGTGCAAACTTGAACATACATTAAATTCCCAACTGTTGAAGCACATGGAATTTTCTATATTTTCTTTTATTTAAGTTTATTCTTGGGGCATTAATTAAAACTAAACTTGTCTTCTGTAGCAATAGGGATATCACCTGGTTTACATACCTACATCCCAAATATGTTAAGAACCTTATCGATACAACTCTTTTGTGATAGTCCAAAAATACACCAAGAACAATTCTGTGTATCTATATCTTTAATACAAAAGATGTATCACCAAGATTTGNAAAATTTCATAACAGAAATCTCTTGGTTTCGTGCAATAATCTTATATCATTGCAGACAAGCATTATGTCATCGACATACAATACCAAAAAATATGCTGACTCCCCACTAAACTTGTGATGTACACAATTATCAACTGAATTCATCTCAAAACCAAATGAAATAATTATATGATGAAATTTGTGATACCATTACGGGAAACTAGTTTAAGCCCATAGATGAATTTCTTTAATTTGTAAACCATCTGATGTAGCTTAAAATCAAAATGTGTCACAAATGTCATAGTCCTAAAAGAGTCTTTTATAGAAATTAGAGAAAAAGTCTTTTTAATGTCAATGTCTTCCTTTTGAGTAGATCCATTTGCAACAAGACGAGCCTCATATCTCTCCACACCATCCTTTGAATCCCCCCTGGTTTTAAATATTCAGTTACAACCAATGGGTTTTACATCTTTAGGCAATGTGATCAGTTTCCAAACGTCATTGTTACTCATAAACTTTATCTCTTTATGCATGACGTCAATCCACTCTTGAGAATTATTCATTTGCATGACTTGATGAAAGTTGATTGATCAGATCTTTTTCCATCAATCCATGTCATTCTTATTTTCTTGGAGAAATGTATAAAGTCATCAAGAATCGCATTTCTCCTTTTTATAGTCGATTTCCTTAATGGAATTTGTTCTTGAAGTTGTTGAGTTTATTTTTCTGGAACAATTTCTTGATTGTGTATAGGGAATTTTGTAATATTGTCTTGAACCGAAATTGCTTCTTGAACAAGATCTAGAGTAATAATTTGTCTATGGTCCTGATCATTGTCAATTGCAACAGAAAAAATATATACATATTCTTCCTCGAAGACAAAATCATTAACCTTATAACCTTATCTCCCCTCACAAACTCTATATCCTTAAGGAATCAGACATTTCCCATTTCAAAAATTGACTTGATGGAGGGATCTTTAAAAATTTGTAACCCCTTAATAGTTGCTTTACTTGGAATTTTATTGAGAATTTAAGTTGCAGTCTTTAGTGCTTCTTCTGAAATTCTGGTAAGGTGAAATGACTAATTATACTCATTACAACGTCCTTAATTATTTTTGTTTCGTCTTTCAGTAACACCATTCATGCCAGAGGACCCTGACATGGTGTACTGTGGGACGATTTTACATTCCTCTAGGAATTTTAGCAGAAGGCCCCGGACATTGTTCTCTTAATCCATCATATCTGCCATGCACCACGGCCAGATCCGACATATTTTATTCTTTTGTTGAGTTGATTTTCAATCTCAGCCTTGACGCCTTGAACATGTCCAGTGTTTGAGATTTCTTATAAATGAGATATAGATATCCATAGTGAGAAAAATCCGTCAATGAACATACTAAATTAGTGTTGACCATTCCAATAAACTGAATTGAATGGTCCACAGACATTCGTATGAATTAGTTCTAAGACGTCTGAAGTTATATTGGCACCTAATCTCCGTATGTTTGTTTGTTTTCCCTTAATATAATTAACATAAATACTTAAGTCTTAAAAATTAAGGGAATCAAAAATTCCTTCCGACACAAGATTTTTCATTCTCTTTTGAAAAATGTTACCTAATCGTTTGTGCAATAACGAAGCAAAATTCTTGATTAATTTATGTTTAATACCATGTGAATTCACATGCAAGGTTTCTTTACAAGAGGCAACCATATTAAGTAGATATAGATTATCGTAACCAGATAAAGAACTGGCACCTACAATATTTGAATTAAGAAAAGCTGACTATTTTCAATTGAACAAAAGTAACCGAATTTGTCCAATGTAGAAATNACTAAACTGATTGTTTCCAAAAGAACAATAATATCCAAATTTGTCCAACAAGGAATCAGAAACCAAATTTCGTCTAAAAGATGATACCGCAAATGTCCCTTTCAAATTCAAATAATAATAACCAGTTTTTAATGATAACTTAAGGTCCTTATAGACTCAACTTTAATGATTTACCATCGCCTCACCTAGATGAATCTTTTAGCATCAATTGACTTTTGACTGTTCATGCAACCCCACATAGACACACTTATATGAGTAGTGGTACCGAAATTTATCCATCGAGTATGTCTAGGTATTGACACTAAATTAACATTAAAATAAAGTGTGGCAAGTATATTTTTCTTTGCACGCCAAGCCTGGTATTTAGTACAGTCTTTCTTTATGTATCCCAAATTTTCACAAAAGTAACAGTCAGATTTATCCTTTTCAGGCTTTCGCTGTTTATATTGAACCGGTTCAGATACAACTTTCCTACTTTTTATAACTTGTCATTAGAGGTGCATGACAAGTGAGTAAATCAGTTTGATCTTGCTTTAGCCTTTCTTCTTCTTGCACACAATATGAAATGAGGTCATTAAGAGTCCTTCTCCCTTTTGACAGTTGTAACTGACCTTAAATTAGACGCATTGTACAAGAATAAAAATCAAAACTAAATGCACGAGTAAATCATCAGACAGCTCAAGTTTTAATGCTTTTAGTTTTGAAACAAGATGAGATATTTCCATTATGCACTCCCTTATGTTTTCTTTAACCTTATACTTTAGTGAAACTAAGTTCGCCAAAAGGCATGCTAGTTTCGGCCTTATTGCCTTTTGCAAAGCGATTTTCAATTTCATTAAGAAACTCCTTGGCTGTAGTTAACGTTGCGCCCCTAAATGTTATTGGAATATAATTGATTAGTTGACAAATATTATAGAAGTAGATGGATTAATCGAATAGAGAACTTAAACCTAAATAACATGTTCACGTAAGAATCCGTATTGGACAATCAATATTTTCAAATAATGGTGAACCCCGTCACAAGACACCGAGCACAACATTGATATTTAGTCTTTGGACAGAAATACAACTTGTAAGTGACACTTTTGGTGTAGCAATCAAATATTGACAATAAATCCGGTCAAACATCAAGTCTATCTTTGGATGACTCAATGTTTACATAATGGAAAACTTTACAATTGTCACATATTTATTACCACAGGTGTGTAAATAATTCGGCCAAATATTAACCTTCATTTGAGCCGATCAATATTCGCATGAATTACGTACACATAACCTTCCTAATATTCCAAATAAATTAATTTAGGAAAGAAATGTTACTTTGGTAACATGTTGCTTCAACTAATCTATTTTAGAAAATTAGTAATCCGAAAGAAAATATTAAGTACCAAGATTTGAAATTGTTTGTCCCTTTATATCTTATTATTTTTTAACAAAAATATTAAATTCAGTAACCCAACGCTGCAGCGTCCAAACTTGAGCGTTGCAGAGCTGAAATGCTGTACAGGCAGACGTTCAACCCACACACGACTTATTAAATGATAATACCCCATTCTAAGCAAACTCTTTTCCAATGAAATTTTTTGTCATTTTAAGCATCTTGGAAGGCTTTCTTAGCACCGAAGGTAGAGGTGTAGTTTGGATTGGATATGATAATACCCATAACTTCTCGAAGATCAAATACCCAATGACCTTGTTGTCAATGTTGTCCCCTCAAGTCCGAATTATCACCTCTCATCTCCCCACCTCCTCTCATCCGCACAAAATCAACTATTGAAGCTACCCTTAATTTAAGAAATCTGTAATCTAATTCTTGATTTATAAAACCCAATCTCTCTCACTTTATCCATAATTATATGTAGGTAATATCAATTCCCAATACAGTATAACTTGATCTTGGAACCTTAATTCACAAAATGCCAAAAAAAAAAAAAAACAAAGAAGTAGACTACCTAATTGATTCTCATATAAAAACCGAGTAAAAGTCAAAATTTTGAAGTTTGTATCCTTTAATCAATTAAAATTTGTTTCTTGATCCCTCCCCCATCCAAAAAAAAAAACCAATTTTCCAAAAAAAATTTCCAAAAATTCTTGATATTGAATTTTAGGGCTAAAATTCACCTCCTTAAATTGTAAAACACAATATATGAAACCTTAAAATTCTTTTTTTTTTTTTTTTTATTAATCAATGGTTAACATGGAGTCGGCTTTGATACCACTTGTTAAACTTTGTGAAACTTTAAACTTTAAAACCTAATTACTTTATTGCCAAGATCCTACATGTCAAATTATCAAGAAAATTAATAATGTGAAACATATCTTAATTTTTTGGGAATCATTTTTTAATACTGGATCTTGAATCTTAATTATTGATTTTTTTTTTTTATTCTTGAGTTCTTGATTTTGATTTTGGTTTTGGTTTTGGTTTCTTACTCCATAATTTTGATTGTCTTGTTATTCGATTTAATTACTCAAATCTTTCTTCTTGATTCTTTTTTTTTTTCAATCCTTGTTCTGGATTGTGAGTTTTGGATCTTCCTCTTCGATATGCTTTCTCTTGCATTCTTATGTTGATGGGATAACACAAAGAATGAGAAGTTGAATAA
This sequence comes from Fraxinus platypoda, assembly GCA_903798405.1. Classification (NCBI taxonomy): domain Eukaryota; kingdom Viridiplantae; phylum Streptophyta; class Magnoliopsida; order Lamiales; family Oleaceae; genus Fraxinus; species Fraxinus platypoda. Next base: position 333 of record CAIGRT010060224.1, on the reverse strand, counting down.
GAATTGGAGACTATAACCCTATTTATAGTTTTCATATCTATTTGGTACATCGTCAAATACAGTCCTAATGAATCAAGTCTCTACACATATAATCGAGCTTACACTTTATTTAGATACCCTAACCCCAACAATTTAATTATTTATTAGATCGCTTTAATTGGGCTCAACTTTAAGATAGATTTATGGGCTACTTACACAAATACCCTATATTTTGGGGCAGTTTTGAAAAAGCATGATAAACTTGGATTAAGTGGTAATTAAGGAAACTTTAACGTATTTTATACGCTCAAACAGAGAAGATTTCTGCGTGAACGTAAACAAGCCTCCAAATTG
>CAIGRT010060219.1:0-10778 GCA_903798405.1 Fraxinus platypoda | reverse complement strand
TTATGATTTTATACGATGTTATGATACAGATTTTAGTGAGAGGTCTTTAGACCCACTCTCGTACGCACATAGGTCTTGGGCCGTGTGCTAAGGTGATTAGTCTTTGGGGCAGCTATGTGTACGTATGACCAGATTATTAGATTTGAATTACCTTCTTGTACATCGAGATTACTCTGTACATGTATAAAGCTATTCATTGGGTACTTATTGATGTGACTCTTTAGTATATCNTTTGAGACCCACTCTTGTACACACATAGATTTAGGGCCGTGTGCTAAGGTGATCAGCCTTTGGGGCAACTCTGTGTACGTATGACTAGATTAATTGGTTGGAATTACTTTGCCTTGTACATCGAGATAACTCCGTACATGAGTAAGGCTATTCATTGGGTACTTATTGATGTGACTCCTGAGTATATCATATTATGTTCATTCAATTGTAGATTCATAGATTTTCCATTATCAGATAATAGTTCATCCAGAATATAGAATTCAGTTTATTCAGTTACAGAAATACGAGTTTAACATATAGAAATGACAGCTTTACTCAGATTTTTTTTGATACCAGATTTTCTATACTCGATATATTTTATGGTTGCTTATTCTGAATAAGAATAAGGATTTTATGATTTTAGTATATTCAGTTCTAAAAGAAATTATCAGAATTTAGAATTCTTAATATTATAAGAAATAAATTAGAATTTTCAGTAAACATGTATAAATGGAATAAGTGTATGTATTTGTGAACTATCCACTCACTAAGTTTCGGGCTCATAGATTTTGTTACCTTTTTCTTTAACAGGTAATAACTAAGTCGAGCAGCTTTAGAGCCTGTCGATCCACCGAGTCGAGTCACACACATTGTCATTGGCTGTATAACTCATTTTGTTAGTTTATTTAATCCATATTTCTTTTGGGATACACGTATGTTTTATCAGAAAAGTTAATTTGTGTATCTATATCTTAGGTTTGCTGTATATGGAGAATTTTGAGTACATTTGGGGACTTTTGATTGTAAATGATAGTAAAGGTTGATTTACCAATATCGTATTTGGAATAGTTTGAGTTTGAGGGACTGGTGTATCATGTTTTAAGTAATATGTACAGGTTTGAGGTAATTTATTATATTTCAGGTGGTTTTAGTCCATATTATAAGGGGAATTCTGCCAAAATTTTCGTAAAAATATGTTACAGTCAAAGGAGGTCAAGGTTACCTTGGTGGTGGGTCCGGTACTTAGTTGGTATCTACCTTGGCGCGCGACACGTGTCATGTCCATTAGGGTGACTTGGGACGAGTCGTGACAGCGATGTTTTCTTTTAGCAATGTCGTTCTGTGGGAAAGTGTAAGGACACGTTAGACGATGGAAAATCCCATGTTTTGCCAAAAATTCTTGAAACTCGTATGATAAATATTCACCTCCATTATTAGATTGTAGTTGTTGAATAGTGCAAGAAAATAAATTTTCAACAAAAGCCTTGTATTTTTGGAAAGTAAGGAATACATCATATTTAAAACGCATGGGATTCATCAATGTATAACGACTAAAATCATCAACAAATAAAACATAAAAGCGGCAGCCACCAATTGAGGTTATAGGAGATACCCAAACATCAGTGTGAATCAAGGCTAACAGTCTTGTAGATCGCCTAGTAGAGTCACTAAAGGATAAGTGTTTAGCTTTTCCCATCTGACAGGAACTACAGACATTTGGTTGCTTGTTGGCGTCTTTTATTTGCATGTAATGAAGTAAATAATCTAAGATGGACATGGAAGGATGTCCTAGACGATTATGCCATTACTCCTTTGTCGTCTTTGTCGTTAATTTGGTTGTGAAATAACAGAATTTATTGATGGAGCTCTTGTTTCCGTTCATTGGATAGAGACCATCCTCAACCAGTTCGTGAAGTAGCAATCGTCCGATCTTGTTTTCCTTTACACAAAAATCACTTCCAGTAAACACAAAATAACAATCATTATCAAAGCAAAATCTATTAATAGATAAAAGGTTGGTAGAAGCATTAGGACAATGTAAAATTTTGTTAAGATTGAAGAATGTGTTGTGTTTAAGGAGGATGAACCAATGTTGTGAATGACCAAACCCGAACCGTTACCAACTTAGACACTGTTAGGACCATCATAGGGCTAGGAGTGTGTCAGGGTTGAAGGATTGGTAGTAATGTGAGCATTGGCACCACTGTTGGCATAGTAGCCATTGCTGCCAACTCAGAGAATGGTATTCTGCCATGGAAAGAAAAGTTATAGCGTTGATAGCAGTCCAAAGCAGTGTGACCTCTCTTATCACAATTTGGCAGTATTTCACTATTCAGTTGAGGTTGATGATCTGTAGTATGTGAATGTGCACGCGGGTGGCCAGAAGAAGGCCACTAATGGTATTTCTAAGAACTTCCTTGAGGTTTAGATTTCTTCTGATATTGAGGTCTTGCATGTCTTGCTGCAAACGCAAAATTGCTCGGCTAGACATGAATTGGAGCTTCAACAAGAGTTTCAAAGCTTAGAAGTTCTGATTGAAAGTCATCAATTGTAAGATCTTTGTCCCTGCAAGCAAAATTATAAGACCTAATGAAGGAAGTAAACGAGGCTCATAGGCACCAATCAAAAAGATGATAAAGTACTGATCAACAAGGTGCTTTGCCTCTTTAAAAAATTCTGCACAGAATTTATTGCCTTGGGTAATCTTTTGGAGTTGCCTTTTGAGAAATGCAATACGGGATCATGATATGGAAGAGAAGCGTGTTGAAGGGAGTCCCAAACCTGTTTGGAAGTCATCAAACTACAAATATTAGATATTAATTCTCAGAAATTGAGGCTAGCAACCAGCTTAAAACATAGTTGTGTTTCTTGAACCACACTGCGTATGCTGGATTTGGAGATCCATCTGCTGAAGTTTTGGATGGATTTATCTCTGAGCCATCGATTATGCCAATCAAATCGTGACTGAAGAGAAAAAATTGAAACTGAATACTCCATGGCAAGTAGTTCTGTCCTTCATGTTTATGGATGACAGGGTGGGAATTGGATTAGATATTTTGGTAAGAAAAGGGATGGTAAAACCAGATATATTGGAGTCAAGAAAAGCCATATTTGATAATGTATATATTGTTGAATACGTGGTGGCTGTGGCTAGAATCAGGCGTGTGCCTATACTCAATCTGATACCATGTAAGTAGGTAAAAGCATATAAATATGATACTAAACTTTTGAATAAATGGCTTACCTCCATTTGCTGGTATTGATATTTATTTATAGGATTTTACAAGTAATCGAATTGAGTAAATAAAGGAGCATAACAAGAGATAAACAACATTAACTAAAGATTACAATCTTGTCTCAGATTTTGAACTAATTCAACTGAATAAGAGTAATCCACAGAATCTGGAGAACCACTGATCTGTTCTCCTCTGCCAGCCATCACTCTAACACCAAGGTAGCCTGATGGGTTTAGTTATATTGCTGCCTACTAGAGCATGAATTGAGATCTCCATGATCTCATTTGATTCACTTCCTATTTCTTGTTCTTTCCCTTCCTCGGGTAGTGCATCATCCTTCCATTTTACCACTTCATCCACGAATATGAAGTTCAATATTCTATTCTTACACGCATGATCATGCGTGTATTTCTCATCACATTTGTAACAAAGTCCTAGCTCTCTCTTGGTTTGAAAATCTGAGAGGGTAATGGCTTTGAATTTCATGTGATTATTTGGGTTTTCTCTGGTATAACTCTGTATGAGGGTTGGTTTTGTGGGTAATCTCAATTGGTTTGGCATTTGAGTAGGTCCATTTGTTTTGAGTATAAGGTTTATATGGTTTAGATCCTTTGTTTACGGCAATAATAGTAGCCTTCTGTAATAGAGCTACCTCAAAAGCCTTAGCTAAGGTTATGGGTTTGATGATCTTCACCATGGACTTGATCTCTTTCAAACCACTATCAAAGATAGAGACATAGTAAGTTTCAGGTAGGTGAGGGAGTGAGAGCATCACCTGAGACTTTAATTCCTCAAATTGTTCCTGATATTCAGCAATAAATTCCTCCTGCCTTAATTTGCTGAAGACCACAATCACCTCTTCAGCTGAAGTTTTGTGAACCTTCTACATATCTCAGTGGAAAAGAATTCCCAATCTGCCTCTAGGTAACTAGTGATAAACCCATGGAACCATAAATCTGCTTTGTTCTTCATGTACATCTCAGCAACTCATATTTTCATTTCCTCTGGTACTTGGTAAATCTGAAAGTATTTTTCTGCTTTCCTCAGCCATTCTCTAGGCCCCTCCCCATTGGCCACTGTAATAAAGAAAATCAATCTTAGGGATTTTTGTATTCATCTTATACTCCATCCTAACATTCCCTTGTGTGGATGACTTTCCTATCCCAGTGTTTAATACTCCTAATAGAGATGGAAGCTATTGGAAGATGTCGAGCTGAAGCTGATAACTAAAGTAAGAAGGAATCAAGCTGGAGCTGAATTAGTTTGTTAGTTATTAGTTAATCAGTTTTGTTAGTTGGTCGGTTGTATAGTTCGCATAACTGAATCCATAGCTGAATTCATTTACGTGAGCTATATATAGCTGATGTACATACTTTCATTTCTCAACTTTTGTAATACAATTCAATTCTTCATTCTTCATTTCTGAATTCAACATGGTATCAGAGCCATAGGTTTCCGCATTTACATTTCTATTTCATCTTATCATTCAATTGTTTTTCATACCAAATGGAGTTACAGCAATCTGATAACCCAAGAACTTCAGTCAACAAATCAGTTGTTGATGATCCTTCAAGCCCATACTTTCTTCACCTTCCGATAGCCCAGGATTGACCTTGGTGTCACAACAGCTGACCGAAGATAACTATGCCTCTTGGAGCTGTGCAATGACGATCACGTTATCAGTTATTGTTGATGGATCCATAATGGAGCCTGAAGGCGCAGATTCTGATTTACTCAATTCTTGGACTTGAAATAACAACATTATTATTTCCTGGCTTCTGAATTCTATTTCTAAGGAGATTTTTGCAAGTGTGATATATGCTACCACAGCATATGAAATCTGGACGATCTTAGAGATATCTTACCAGCAGAAAATGGACCTCGCATCTTCCAATTGAGAAGAGATCTCATGAATTTGGTTCAAGATCAGAATAGTGTGAGTGTTTACGTCACAAAACTTAAAACTATTTGGGAGGAATTAAGCAATTATCGCCCTACCTGCAATTGTGGAAAATGCACATGTGATGGAGTAAAGGAGTTGAATAACCACTATCAAATGGAATACACTATGTCATTTCTAATGGGGCTGCATGATTCCTTCTCACAAATCAGGGGACGGATACTACTCATGGATATCTTGCCTTCAATTAACAAAGTGTTTGCATTGATTTCTCAAGAAGAAAATCAAAGGAAAATTGGCATTCTAACATCATCTGGAATTGATCAAAATGGAGGTGCAGCTTTTACCTTTAAGACTGACAATAGTAGGGGAATGATGATTCCTAAATCACACAACAATACTTCAAGGTTTGGAAATGCCATAGCTGGTAAGAAGAAGAAAAGACCATATTGCACTCATTGCAATTTTCATGGCCATTCAATTGAAAAGTGCTACAAAATACATGGCTATCCACCTGGCTATAAGCAAAGATCAAAAGACAACTCAATCAATCAAATCTCAACCTTTGCAACTGAAGATGGACGACCTGTTCAACAGGCAGGATTTGGAAGTTTTTGCAGAACCTCAATTCTGATCAATACCAACATCTGATGTCTATGATATCTTCTCATCTAGCTTCAGGTTCAAACACGGCAACAACATCTTCAGGTCATCAAGAAAGCAATATCATATCTTATGCTGCATGTATATGTTACTCCATATCAACAAATCATTTCTATTCATCCAAAGACATTTGGATAGTGGATCGAGGGGCAACACGGCATGTCTGTTCTATTGCCTCAGCATTTATATAAATGAGAGTTCTGGAAAATTCCACTGTTACTCTACCTAACAATTGACATATACATGTTAAACTGTGTGGAGAAGTCAGATTAAGTTCAAGCCTTATACTTCATGATTCCTGTTTGTGCCACAGTTTAAATTTAACCTCTTGTCTGTTAGTGCTATGACAATTGGATCAAATCTCACCATAAGTTTCTTTCATGATCATTTTATCATCCAGGAAGCCAAAACCAAGAAGATGATTGGCAAGGGTGATAGCGTACAAGATCTATATGTCCGGATGCTAAGACTCTGGAATTTTTTTCAAATGTTAACTATGTTTCTAATGCAATTGTAAACAATGTTTCCATTCAAATATGGCACAATAGACTAGGCCATATTTCTTTTAGAAGGTTAAATAGCTTGAAAAATCAACTTTTATGTGATGTAAACATGTTCAATAAAAATGTTCCATGCTATATTTACCCTCTTGCTAAATAAAGAAGGCTGTCATTTGAATCACATAACCATTTTTCAAATAAACCATTTGATCTTGTTCATTGCGACATATGGGGTCCATATCAAATACCATCATACACAGGACATAGATACTTCATGACATTGGTGGATGATTGTTCAAGGTTCACATGGTTGTTCTTATTGAAACAAAAATCAGATGCTGAAGTTGCTGTTCCCAGATTTTTCAAGATGAAAACAACTCAATTCAATGCTAAGATAAAAGTGTTTAGATCAGATAATGCTCCTAAGTTATCATTTTTTGAATTTTTGCTGAGAATAGAATGTTGCATCAATTTAGTTGTGTTGAACGACCTCGACAAAATGCAGTTGTAGAGCGTAAACATCAACACCTCTTAAATGTGGCAAGAGCATTGTATTTTCAGTCACGAGTTCCCATAAGATTCTGGTCTGAATGTGTGTTGGTGGCCACTTTTTTGATAAATAGATCTCCATCTCCAATTTTGAATCACAAAACACCATATGAAGTATTATATCAAAAGGCTGCAGATTACTCCACACTCAAGGTATTTGGTTGTTTGGCCTTTACTTCAACTTTAACTGCACACAGAAACAAGTTTCAGCCAAGGGCTCCATTGTGTGTCTTCTTGGGATATCCTACTGGAGTTTAAGGCTATAAGTTATATGATATAGCCTCTAAAACCATCTTTTTATCTCAAGATGTGGTATTTCATGAAGACATCTTTCCTTTTCATACAATAGTAGAGGCTGATCATCTTGAGGATCCATTTTCTGATCTAGTGTTGCCAATACCATCACTATCATTACATCAAGAAAGTGGTGACAAGAATCATAACAGCTTCATCTCAACACCTCATGTAGAACCTTCACATCCACAAATTCAGCCTATTGATGATGTAATTGTTCATTCTGATTATCAGGAGAAAGGTGATCGAGCTGTTGGTGATACAATTGGACAGTCTGATGATCAACAATTAAATGTTCATTCTATAGGAGAAAGTCGAAGATCATAAAGGGTCATTAGACCTCCCAAATACCTTAAGGATTTTTATTGTAATCTACTGTCTCAAGTTTCTGAGTCATCTCAACAATTACCTTATCACATTGCTCAGTACATATCATATGAGAAATTAGCCCGTACATACAGACATATGGTCTTGAATATTTCATCCCATCATGAGCCACAATGCTATCATCAAGTTGTTAATGATCCTCAATGGCATAGAGCCATGAAGCTGGAGTTGGAAGCTATGGAGCAGAATAAAACATGGATTGTGGTTCCTTTGCCAGTTGGGAAGCATTCAGTTGGATGTAAATGGGTTTATAAAATCAAACATAAATCAGATAGAACCATTGATAGACATAAAGCTCGTTTAGTTGCAAAAGGATACACTCAACATGAGGGACTTGATTATTTCGACACATTCTCTCCGATGGCCAAGATAGTTACTGTCAAACTGCTATCGGCACTAGCAGCATACAACAAATGGCACTTGACGCAAATGGATGTTAACAATACATTTTTGAATGGGGACTTATTCGAGGAAGTATACATGGATCTACCACTTGGATATGAAGTTTCAAATAATGTAAAGCGGGGGGAGAGATTGGTATATAAGCTGCAAAAATCCATTTGTGGACTCAAGCAAGCATCACAGAAATGGAATTCAAAATTTTCTCAAGCATTGAATCAATTTGGTTTTGTACAATCAAAGGCCGAAGACTCTTTATTTACCAAAGGAAATGGAAGTCAATTCGTAGATCTGTTGGTATATGTGGATGACATAGTCATCACTGGTCCAAATATTCAAGTTATAGAGTTGTTGAAATGTTTCTTACATTCCAGTTTAAGCTAAAGGACTTGGGATATTTGAAGTACTTTCTGGGAATTGAGATAGCACGGTCCACAGCTGGAATTGCTATTTCACAAAGGCATTACACATTACAATTAGTTGAAGATACTTGAGTTGCAAACCAGTCAACACAACTATGGATCCAAAGGCGTATCTCAGTTTACATGAAGGTGATCTACTACCAGATGCATCCCAATATAGAAGGCTGATTGGAAGGTTAATTTACTTGACTCTATTAAGACCTGATATCACCTATGCAGTCTACAAGCTAAGTCAGTTTCTATCTCAACATAGGATGCCACATCTCAAGACGGTTTATCATCTACTTCGATATCTAAAGAGCAGTTCTGGTCAAGGCATGTTTTTCTCAGCATCACATGATGGTTCACCTCTGAAATTACAGGCTTTCTCAGATGCAGACTAGGGATCTTATGTTGATACAAGTAAATCCACAACGGGGTTTTGCATATTCATTGGAGAATCTATGATCTCTTGGAAATCTAAAAGACAGGCTACGGTATCCAGATCATCAGTTGAAGCAGAGTATCGAGCTGTGGCTGCTGTTATCAGTGAAATAATTTGGATCAAGTAGCTACTGGAAGATTTTCAGACAAATATCGCTTCTCCAGCTAACCTTTTCTGTGACAATCAAGCTGCAATTCAAATTGCATCTAATCCAATATTTCATGAGCGTGCCAAGCACATCGAAATCGACTGCCACTTCATAAGGGATAAAGTTGTTGCTGGTGTAATCAAACTTCTACCTATCCGGTCACAACATCAAATTGCAGATATGTTTACTAAACCTCTTCATGTTTCAAACCTTGTTCCTTTGTTATGCAAGATGTCTGTAAAGAATATTTACAGTACATCTTGAGAGAGAGTATTAGAGATGGAAGCTACTGGAAGATGTCGAGCTAGAGCTGATAACTAAAGTAAGAAGGAATCAAGATGGAAGCTACTGGAAGATGTCGAGCTGGAGCTGATAACTAAAGCAAGAAGGAATCAAGCTGGAGCTGAATTAGTTTGTTAGTTATTAGTTAATCAGTTTTGTTAGTTGGTTGGTTGAGTTGGTTGTATAGTTAGCATAACTGAATCCTAGCTGAATTCATTTACATGAGCTATATATATAGCTGATGTACATACTGTCATTTCTCAACTTTTGTAATACAATTCAATTCTTTGGTAATTATTTTTCAATCATTTTGACTTTCTCTTCTTGACTTTTGTTGTGAGTTTCCATCTTCCCAAATTCACGTAGCTGCTCCGATACCAATTGTGATGATTGAATCCCAAAATGAACCCAATTCAAGCAATTAACAGCAATTTAACACAGAAACGAAACTGAAAGCTAATGTCCAATGCATTTAATTGTACTCTATTGAAGAGTTACAACATGAGATGATAGAAAAGAAAGAAGAGAAATAAGAAGACTTGGAAAAAGGAGCGAAATCACATCAAAAGTACACACCCATACTTTCCCTCCATCGGGTTATAACAGATAAAGAGAAACGTGTTTTAGAAGTGATAAAAACGCACTTCTTATTACAAAATGACACCGTCTTCAGTAGCCTTCAAATATTAGTTGCAGCCATTATTTCCCTCTTCTTCCTTCCTTCTTCTACTGCTCCTTTGCTTCTTTTGGCTCCACTTCCATGGATTCTCATCTCCCTCCTAACAGAATAGGAGTGGGAAATGCAGCTTTCGAACCTGCCCTCCACATGTTTGATAAAATGTTCAATCAGCAAATAATGGAATGTGAGTTGTTATAGAGAAGGTGAATGCAGCTTTCAAATCTACCCACCACATGTTTGATAAAATGTTCCAACGATAAGTGAAGGAATTGGTAGTGACAAGGCATAGAAACGACTAAGATTTTGAACATCAGAAAACAGCAACTTTTCCTGTCTCCATTCACAACACTTCCTCCAAATACAATTTTGTTCAGGCAAAAATTATTGTTATTACCCTTTCTTTTGCCCTTTTACCATTATCAAATCTCAATTTAATTTCCCAATCTTGCAATTTTATCTTAAAGAATTTCTGTTTTAAGATTTTATTTATTTATTATTATTTTTTTATTTTGTGAATTAGAGATGGACGTATGGTTGATAATTTTCTACTAGTTAAGCTGAAGGAATCTGAAGGGAAAAAAATTTAAAAAAAAAAAAAAATTCATCCTGGCCATCTACATACCCATGCTGCCTCCCTCCCTCTCTCTGTAGCACCAATGCACCCCATTCCTTTTTCTCTTGTCCATAGGGCTGGACAAAACTCTCGAATCGAACCGGACCGAATCGAACTCGAACCAAACCGAGCGGTTCTTCATAAGTTAAATACTCGAACAGGTATCTGAATCGAGAGCCGGTGAGTTTGGTTCGGTTCTCGGTTCTAGACCAAGAACCGAAGAACCGAATAAGAACCGAATCTAAATAATTTTTTTAGTTTTTTATATTGAATTAATTAAATTATTTTAAT
>CAIGRT010060188.1:0-29796 GCA_903798405.1 Fraxinus platypoda | reverse complement strand
CAATTAAGATTTCAAAAATAAAATTAACCCACTCAAGATGACCAAGAAAGAAACAATAAGTCTTCCTGAAGCATCCGAGAACTGTGATGCAGAAGAAAACAAAGAAAAACTGAGAGAACAAGAGACAAGTCTTCCCTAGTGCAAAATTTTCTTTCTCAGACCCAAGGATGTTTGAAATTAATGGTTTGATTGCATGTGATTTAATGATCTTAATACGTGTGAATTGGAATAAGTTTCTATTGGGTGCGACGACTAGATGCAATATTTCAAATACAATAGGTGCATATTGAAGATCCGTGATTTTTCTTATTGGGTGTGACCATTCAAGTACAAGAGGTGCATAATGAAATGTCTGAACCTTTATGTATGATGCGATTTAGGCAATCACATCGTGGTGTGATCTAATTGTTCAAATGAATTTGTACCAGAAGATGCAATCGTTCCGAATACACACTTTAAAATCCATGAATTAAACCCTATTAATTTCATTTTCTTTCATCCATATTTTTTTCAAGATAATTGATTTCTAATAGCCTCCTCTCCCTCCAAATTCTTTCATAGTAATTTTCTCTTGTTATCAAGTTTCAGTGTTCGATATTTTAGTATTCGATATCATACAGTTTATACGATTAAGCTTTAGTTCGTCGAATAATATTAATATTGTGTTGTCTTATGAGACATTGTCTTTTAGGATACTAACTTCCGTTTGATTCTGATAACACTTGTGTAGTGTCGTGATACCTCATTTTATTTCATCTTCTTATAAATTCTTATTTTTCCTACATTTCTAGTAAATAGAAATTCTGTCCAATTTCAAATTTAAAAATTATTGCACGCACATTTTAGTGTCCGAGTATAAATTTTTGCGCCATATTTTTCCAATCCAACAATGTATATAGACAATTTCAAGAAAATGTAACTATAATGGACTGTGGGCCTGCGACAACAAATTATGAAAGAGATGCATAGAAGATGATATTGCATCAGCAAAATTTTTTCCACTTGGAATTAAGTTAAGATAATGTGTGGTTCATGACTCTTAGAAGGTCAAATTAATCCTCATTTCTGGGAAAGTGCAGAATAAAACTTAATTTCTCAATTCATCTCTTGAAAGTAAGAAGAAAATACGTTCCATCATCAAGTTTAGAAAAAATATAAGATCTTTCGTAATATCGATATTTGAGACATTTTACATAAATCAAGCTATATTAAACTAAGCTTTTTATAATTTTTCCACATTTCTTGGTTCAACTTGGTATTTTTATAGGATTGGAATTTATAAAGTATTGTTCATATCGTCTTCTCTATTTAAGAAGATTGTCAAGTTAGATTATGTGGATCCTTTGTAGCCTTTATCATGTGTATATTGAAATCGAGATAGAAGTTAGTGTCGGATTGGACGGTGCAAATCCTTTTAGCAAAGGTCGTTGGTTGGCAATAACCAAGGTCGACCTTAGAGTCAAATTGGAGTGTGTTCATCCATCTACTTGGGATTATCATATCATGAAAATCGAGATAAACTCAGGTGTAGTAGTTAGAATCATTTTTCTTGCTGTAGTCCTCAAAAATGCAATTTGCTCTCTATTCACTCTCGGTCACAACACAAACTGAGAAATATCCAAGAGAGCCTAGAGAGGAACAAATAGAAATCAATACAATGCTGATGGGAGTGGAGAGCTTTATATAAGGTAAGGGCCGCGTGGGTTCTTGACTCAATTGTTCGCTTCGGGATTGATCCTCGGGCTCCATATTTTTACAGTTATAACAGCAATAATACACAGCTCTCCATACATGAAAAAAAAAAATGAGTACAACGAAAGCAATCAGTACAAAGTATCAGTAAAATCACTTTAGGCAAATGAGGCAAAATGAACATCCCATGATTCCTCTAAGCTCGAGTTAACATAGCATCAACATGTTAAGCCTTCAAGTGCTCACATATGCCCTTCATGACATGTATACTTGCAAACTTGCAGTCTTCATCACCAGGCAAATTGGACAAATGTTAATCAACCCTTCACAATCAATACACAGACAAAAGTGTCTACATGGGAATAACAAGACAGAAACTTCTTTGCCCTTGCAAGCTCTGCATTTTAGCTGATGGTCAAAAGGAAATTGACTTCGAGAACCACTAACAATTCCGTGATGGTTCATGGATGAGACTGCATCATCTACCTCACTCTCCCCGAATCCTTCCTGAGCTTGGGCAGTGCCTTGTGCCATGAGCTGCTGGATATTGCTTCTCAAGAGATTTGCAACAGATTCGTTGTATTTTGCTCTGTGACGCCACGACTGAGCTTCATTTACAACCAACTTTATTCTATCACCCAACTCCTTGTTCTTGCGGTTAATGTTCTCCAGTTTATGCTGCTTCTCGTGTAATTTGCTGTTTACACCTTTTTCTAAGACATTCAAAATAGAAACCATATGCCTCTGGTTTAACTCTCTTACACCCTTCAGAAGGTTCTCTTCCTGTTGGACAAAGACCAATTGAGAAGCTGTAATATAAGGCAAAGATTGATCAAATAAATTACCATAATCTATAATGTCCAATCAGTAATCATTTTTCGATTGCACTAAGATTGCAACCACCGCTCCCAGCAGACCATATCAATTACCCATTAAACATATTTTTAATTATGTATTATAAGATATTTATGAAATAGAATTAACAAATTTCACTAAAAGCACATTTTGCAACTATAGATAGTCTGCTATAAAAGAAAGACTTGAGACCACATCCAACACCCTGGAATGAATTTCTAAGCATCTTAATTCTTACATAACAAACAAAGTAGTTTCTTCCAAAACTCCCGTGTCCACGATTCAAATGTCAAGACTAACATAAGGTGCCTCATATGAAAATTAGTTTCAGGGACTGTACCTGATGGTTCATATACTGGTCAAATTCTGCTGTCTGTCGATCTAACTCCAGTTTAACACTATTACCTAGGGAAAGAACACGAGATAGGGAGTTTCTCGTGTTTTCACCAGCAGGAAAAAAGGAGGAATTCCACTCTTCCTGGCAAGAAAGTTTGAGCCCAGTTGACACAGGATTAGGATTCAAAAGAGTTCCAATATGGCCCACGTCATTGGACCGCAAGATGTTATTCATTGATATTGGAAGCTCCCTTTGCCTGCATACAGGTTCCGCTTCCCTGACTCTTTTAATAGGCTGATTTGCAGCAAGGGCAGGCTCATTATCCATAGGGTTCATGGAATCAACACCATGGTCAATTGGAACTGTAAACAAACATCCAAATAAATGAGATAAAATGTATTACCAAAAATTGAAAAGGGTAACGTACAGAAAATTGACAAATTAATAAATGTAACTAGCAACTCCTAGCTAGAAAATGAAACAGGAAGTAGAACTATAACATATTCAGGTTAATGTAATAGCGTCTGTGGGAGTCTCACTTGTTACTACAATAAATCAAGTAAAGACCTTCATGATTCTTCTTTACTTTTTTCATCAATATCCATGTTTCAATATTACCTCTATCATGTATGATCAAAAGCAATATATGATCGAAATTGGAGATCCTACAAACTATATAATCAATACAGATACTACAATAAGAACATAAATTTGACATTGTAAAATCTTCTCAAACAGGTGTGGAAACTAAGTTCACCACTTGTTAAGACTTAAGACATATGAAGCCATTGTCAACCATTTAAGAGATACTGCGGACAAAGAGGGGGAAACAAGCATAATAAATGGTTGTCTAATAGGGCGGAGGCCATGTTCTGAGTAGTGGCACACCATTTATTACAAGATAAGAAGCATGAAACACTCAAAGAGCCTACGTGTCTGTGGGTTGGCCACCGAACCTTTTTGAACATCCTCAGACAGATGAGCAAGCATTCATTTGACCTCTTTAAAAAATAAAAAACTCAAGGCAAAATTTCAGAAATTTTTTTTAGTTCATGATCAATTTGGATATCTAAGGACACTAAATTCTATCATGAATAGGAAGACCGAACATGTAAGTGTCCACTCAAAGAGCCTACATATATGCAACTGTCCATGCTTCTTAGATTTAGTCCTTGTTTGGCCCCCATTTTGTAAAGCTCATTTTTTCCTTAAACTCATTTTCAACTATACATTTTATGGGACCCACAACTTTTATCAACTTTTCAATCACATTTCATCAATGTTTATCAAAATCTACTAAAAATCTGTTTTTCATCCAAACCAAACAGGGGCTACATATGAACGAACAAAAGGGCATAGTTAAAGAACTTGTCATTTGGGGAAAGGAGAAGATCATTCAGTTAGTTTGTTCAGTTTATGCCCTAATTCACATGACCAACAGAGATTTGAAGATCAAGGTCCAACTATGTCACATACGGTATGAGTAAAGCAAATTTGGCACTTGTAAGCTGTACATTTGTTTACGTTGAAGGAGATTTAGTGAAAGTGCCCAATTTCACCCAAGGGTTTGGAAAGAGAGAACAAATTGGCACCAGCAGATATAAATAACCAAACTCAACAGCCACAAAAAATCATGTTCAGGAAAATTAAGCCATAAAAACTGCAGATAACATATCAACAAATGGATCTACGATACCAACACATTCAACCAGTACCAAAATTAATTTACTGACTAAAGCTTTGGCTATGTTCCATATTCTCTAGTTGTTTATTTTGCTAAAAGTTATAGATAAAAAATGAGTGCGGGCAGAAGTTAAAGATAATTAATTAGAGGCGTCAGCTTGTGGCACAGCATACATCATGAATTGAGACAATGGATGCATCCATTTAGGCAGACAAGTTGAAAAGTTATAAATATACAAAACATAGTAATTTTACAGCTCTTTTTAGTAATTTTTCAAACATTGCCATATTGAAATAAATAAAAACCCATCCGTGGTTAAATTCTTGAAGAGAATTCCTGCATATCACAGAATACATATACAATGTGAGCTATGAAGAGAAGAAATCAAAGTGACAAAAAATTACAGGAGTAATAATCATTATGACGATTTGGCATCAATAGTAGACCTAAAAAATCACGTAATAGTTTCTAAGAAGAAGAAATAAAACCACCATGTCCAAACAATTTAAATTGAGGCAAGGAATTGATATCGTATTGGACAGGATTTTCATCTCCAGAAACAGGGAACGTGTTGTTTCCATTACTTCCTCCTCCAAACATATTCCTGAGAATCATACACTAGATACATTAGAACCAAAGAACTTAAATTGTTTAAAATCCAATTATGACTGCCCAGAAAAACTCGAGAACTACAAAGACAATTTATCAAAATGGCCCAAAAACGAGTAATCTTGACTTCATTGATACAGAACACAAACAAATCCTTAGAAAGAAAATTCAAAAACAGTAACAATATCTAGGTCCAAATCAAACAACCATCAATCAAGAAACACAGATTATTTTCAGGTTTCTTCCACTTTGATGTGTCTTTGATATTTTATGATCGTCAAGAAAATAAATAAGCACATTCCAACACATATATAACTATCAAGAATCCCAAAATGGAAATAACCCAGAAAAAATACAAACTTCCCTTCAATCAAATGAAAACCAAAAATCATCAATAAATTAAAAAAGAAAAGTTACAAGATTCAGCTCAGGTCAATATGGATTACCCTAAGGTTGATGCAAAAATCTTTATAGGGTTGTTTTCCTTTTCCTTGTTTGAACAGAAATGGGCAAAAGAGCCGGCGATAATATAATGAAAAAAGTGAGAGAATATGCGCACAAGAAGAATAATGGCAATAATGAAAGTAGATGGTGGTGGAGTTATTGTTGTTTCGGTTAAGAGAAACGATTCCAATCGGTGTTGTTGGGATATGAAGAATTGGAAAAAGACTCGTTGAAAAAATAATCTTCTTCTTCATTTCTTGATAAATGATACTCTCTCTTTTTCTTCTCTGTCGGGCTGTCTGTCAGTTTTCTTTTCGTTTTCGGCACCAGTAATGTTTGTTTGTTCCCTTGAATTTGCTTCCGTTGCTGTTCACAGCTCTGCTCTCAAGCTTCGAATTCAATGCTCCTCCTGTTCTCTCTTCCTAATTTAAAACATATGGTGCTTGTTTGGATTTCATTATCATTATAACTTAAAAGTTTAAAGTAATTGCCAAAATTTAGAACCACACTCATTTATTTTGTATAATAATTTCAGTAACTTATAATGAAATCCAAACAAGCACACGATAAATTTTAGTTAAACAATTGATAAGACTGAATCTGATATATTGATATTAAACTATCAAATGTAGCATGCCGAATACCCTATTTTTTCTCCCTACTCACTTTCAATCTAGGTAAGGTTGCAATGTAGGTTGCGCAAGCCCTGCATGACCTAGTTCCGGGATGGCATGATACAAGCCACCTTCAACCCAACATGTCTAGTAAAATATGTTCTCAGTATAGTCACTAAATAAATAGTTTTTCATAAAATATTATCAAATTATGAACATTAAAATAATATTATATCATGACTCATGTACTTAACGCCGTGACATTCAACACCAATTTAAGTGACAGTGGAACCCGTACTCCACAATGGGATATCAATTGTTTTTTCTATGATCATCAATTATAGTGTGGACACTACTTCATTCGATGTTAAACGCCACGAATATCGTCACTGCATGTAATAAAAACAATTTACCAAGAAAAACAAAATGAAGTTTCTTTAAATATTGAAACTGGAACATTACAATAAGTTTTGTTTATATTTTTACTTAGAACATTTTTATTCTTTTTTATGTGTAGTTTTAGATTATCCCAAGTCTCACACCCTTTTTAAGTGTTTCCAAAGATTTTCTAAATCACTTGTTTTTTATAATATTTCTTGGGAAAATTACAACCTTCTATTTAAGATATTTTTACACTTTATACATCATATTTTGTAAATTTATAATTTATAGAGTCCGTTTGACATGGTTTTTTAATGTGAAAATGAGCTTTTGAGATCTAAAAATTGCTTTTGGATTCATTTGAATAATCTTATGAAAGTGTTCCTTTTAGTTAGAATAATTTTTAGATGAAGTTTATTAATATGATTTCCTCTAAAAGCACTTTCGAAAAGAAAGCTCTTTTAAAAATTAGTTTTCAAACAAAAATTAAAATAACTTACTCAAAAAAACTTTTCTACAGGAAGCATAAGCAAAAGCAAAAGTCATGTCGAGCAAACCCTACATTTCTCATTATGATTACAATTAAAAAACTATAAATTTTACCTACCAATTTTTTTTTATCTATTTTTTATTCTCTAAAAATTCAATTTCCATTTCATTCTCATCTGAAAAATATTTTTTTTCTTTCTCATTAGTCACTCGAGTTCTAACACCACATCATCTACATAATTTTTTTCTATTTATATTTTTTACACAAAATTAAAATATTTTTATTAGTTCTATATATAGATTGTTCTCTTCTAGATTTCTTGCATTAAAAAATAAAAATAAAAATTCCACAGTAAATACCAATGAAAAATTATGCATGCATTCTTAATAATTTTTTAAGTTGCAAAATGAACCAACTTAAAATGAATACGACGTTGATTTTTAATATAACGACTAATATAAAAAAATATTTTAATAGATTGCTTTCAATTTTTATTCATTGAACAATTTTTGTTAATTGGAATATAACAATTAAGAGTTCTTATTTTGTTTTTGCAATGTTGGAAGAGTAAAATGAAGTATTTTTAAAATTTTTCATTTTTTATAATTTACTAAAATTATTTTTTATTGATCTGATGTTAGAGTTTAGGAAAAAGAATATACAAAAAATCCAATAAATGAAAAATAAATAATTAAAAAATAGTATGCATTGGTTTGATTTGTGATTTTAGTTAACGTAAATTTATAAAATATGGTATGTAAAGTATAGCTACACCTTACATGCTGGTGTATTTTGTAATTTTTTCATATTTTTATAACAGAAAATAAATACAAACAATTTTATGCAAACCAAAGCTATTAATAATCATTGTAGTAATGGATTCACATCGAATGGTATACGAGCGAAACTGAATTTTCAAAAAAATTAAATAAGATTTATATTATTATTATTATTATTATTATTATTATTATTAACGTATAGAACCATTCTGATAAAGAAATGTGTATTAAATAGTGGTTCCACTTCTTCTTGATGTGAAAATCATTAGTTAATATTTACGACTATTGTAAAACGAAAATGATATCAGATTAAACCAATATCAAATTGTTGAAAAAATTTAGAGATTATAGCGATGCCACTCTCCAGATAAAAATGATCTAATGACCATTAAATAAGGTTGAAACAAGCCTTGTAACATAAATGCATCAAAACAAGGATTTTGGTTAGAATCAACACCCTTAACTGCATTCAAACCATCAACTAAATCAGCAGAATTGTACATATGTGAAGCCTTATGGGCAAAAATTGGTATATTACTATCAATTAAACACAATGACACCACCGATAATTGTGGCGAGATGAATTTACTCATAACTTCTAAATTAAATTGAGATGTATTCTTTAGAGAAAACCCCAAATTAGGCTCCAACGGTACAGAATCCAACTCCAATTCCACGGAGTTCTTAAAATATGTTAATTGCTCAAAGATTCCGTTTAACATTTATATAGATTTTCTATGTCCCTTTAACAAAACACGAGCTCCTATACTAACTTTCAGGACTCCACCTTCAATAGTATACATGCACCTTTGGAATCAAGGGTGCCTATAAGATTAATCTTCAAATCTGGAACGTATCTCACTGCATCAAGTGTTCTAATCTTCCCATCAAATATCTTTATTCTGACCCCGGCTATACTAACTATCCGACAAGGTGTATTATTATCGGTTATCACAACACATTTTAAAACTTCTTCACATGTTGAAAACAAATCCTGATTAGGAGTCATATGAAAAGTGCAAGTTGTATAAAAAATTCAAGCCTCGTTAGGTTTGGAGTTGTAGTTGGACATAATTAAAAGCTTTCCATTACTATTAGGATTTTCTGCAATACTTGATTCCACTAAAGTTTCTGATTATTGATTTGCAATCAATTTTGATTTATTCTATAACTTATAATAATCGTTTATCAAGTGTCCCTTTTTTGTCAATAATTACAAAATTTGAAGTTTTTGACTTGCCCCTTGAACGACCACCATCAACAATGAGACAATCTCTATGACCCTGAGATGCAACAAGATGCTTCATCTTCTCCTTTGAATACAAGGCATCATAGACTTCTTCGATGGTGAGAATGCCGCGACTATATAAAATTGTGTTTCTAAAAGACATATATGAAGCGACAATGAACACAATAAAATCAATCACAAATCTTCTTCATCATATTTGAGATCAAATGTCTCCAAATCAGTGATGATTTCCTTGAATGCAGCTAGACGATCCTCAAGAGATGTACCTTCTATCATACGATAAGAATATAGATATTGCTTTAGATGCAATTTGCTAGTCAAACTCTTCGTCATGCATAATTGCTCCAATTTTAATCATAATGCAGTGACTGATTTTTCCTTCAAAACGCCCTGAAGAACATTATTTGAAAGATGAACATGTATTTGAGATACAATCTTTCAATCCATCCGTTATTTCTCCTCCGAAAGTCAAGTTGTGGACGTCTTGTCAAATCCCAACAATGCGTTGTCTAAATCCATTTGAGCAAGTATTGCTCTCATCTTTATCTACCACAAAGAAAATCTTGTATTCCAAGCTAGTAGTGGAATATTAAATTTCGTTATTGCCACCATGAAAGATCAAGTTGAGCTATTAATTTGATCAAAACCTTGATCTTTTCAAGAATTTCAAAATCAAAAGCTCTTATAACAGTTTGTTATAAAACGAAGATGATAACGGATTAAACAAATACTAAATTCTTGGAAAAGATTAGAGATTATAGTCACAATATGGAGTAATTGATCACAAGAACAAAATAATTTATAGAGAATAGAGATTTTATTATAATATGGAGAAAGAATACAAAGATTTGTGTTTAGAACATTGTCTAACTTAATCTAAATCATAATAAAAAGCCAACTATATATATGGAACAAATAGGAGATGTCCAAATCTTAACAGTAGAGTTGTAGGTGAAGTAGAATGCAAGAAATGGAGTCCAAAACGGAACAAGAGAAAAAAAAAAAAAAAGTATTACTGTCGCCACGATGCCACTCTTCGGGCGCCACAGCGCCATTGTGGGGCTTCAGCTCGCTGATTCAATATACAACTGTCAGCGCTTAGGCGCCCCATCTTCGTCCCAAATACCCTCCAAAAGAGGTTTTCTTCATTTTAAAATCTTCTTCAAGTCCAACATAAATTTCAATTCTCAATTGAGCTTCCAAATAGAACTTCAACTATAATTCGTCGAGTAAACTTGAATAAGATTCTACAATAGCATTTCAAATAAAATTCTTTTTAATGTGCACTTTAATTAGAACTCTCAATTATCTTTAACAAAGAATTCGGATGACACCCAAATTCTAACAATAACTAAGAGTATCAATGACCAAGGATTTGATACTTCTAATAGTGTACAATGGTGACAATTAAAGTAAAATAAATGGTCGGGCTAATTATTTCATAAGATTATTTTTGGCAAATTTTAGATAAAATTAGATTGTACCATGAATAATATTTTAATTTTTTATTCTAATGGCATCGTGAAGATTGGTCCAATTTTAGATTAAATATATATTAAAACATTATAACAAAAATCGATCAATCTTCTGGTTGAATTGTTCATAGGGTGATCAAGTTTTTCAGTAACATTATTTAGGAAGAGGAAATATATCCTCTTAAGAACCGTTAGAACTTTTATATGTATTGTGCCACGTTGATATGAACATTCACGTCACTATACTATTTTAGACTTTTAAGTGTTTTGTTTTTATAGTTATGCCAAGATTGTTAAAATCGAATCAGACGAAAAGTTTTACATTCTAGTTTTTTTGAACTTTTGGGATCACAAGAATTCTTACTTAGAATGAGATTCCAATTCAACATATTTTCGGTGAATTTTTTAAGAAGATTTGTTTTTTAGAGAGTTCAATACAATGAAAGTTGAAAGTTGTAAGTACCGTTGGGAGAGAAACGAGTTATTCAAGTTGTAAGTAGCGTTGGAAGATCGATGAGTTTTGACTAAACTATGTGACAACAACCTTAAATTTTTTTTCCTACTAGTTCGACTATGGTTCAATCTTAATTCAATCATAAGGCAATATCCAAATCGAGTTAAAATATTGGTCAATATTGTCGTCGAGCTTTTAATTAATGGGAAATTTAGGTCGGTCTCCCAATATATCAAGTGGTGTAATTCTATGTCTCCAACATTAGAAAATGAGGTTATTAGTCTCCAACATATATAAATATGTGAACTTGAGTCCCATGTGACACAACCTCAATGCAGACATTGAATTCGCAATGTACTTTCAGTTGAATTGGGAGAAAAACTTGAAACCCTTGTTTGACTCATGTTTATAAAAATTGAAGTAGTTTTTTATCCATACATTTCGAGGGATTTATAAGTACTATTCACCTTCTCAATATTCATTTCTAACTATCAATATAAATTGTTTATAAACGCTTCACAAAAGTGACTTTTTTTTTTTTTCATTTAACTTTTGAGTCATTTAAAAGTTGCATACGATTTTGAGGTCAAGATTGACCGTTTTGATGATGTTAGAGTTAAATAGAGCTCTTGTTTGATAGGGATCAAAATCAGATTTTTAGCAAATTCTGATAAAAGTTAATAAAATGTGTGATTGAAAAAATTGTGGGTTCTATAAAATATATGATTAAAATTTATTATTAACTTTAACTTAAAAATTAAAATCTATATTTAGATACCTACAAATTGCAAATTGTCCACGACGACAAGATTGAAAAGTTGAAGAGCAAATTTGACTTAAGCCATTTTTGTATATCAAGTGTCCGAATTATGCCACATGTACATCACTTTTTTATATCATGTCACGTGGCAATATGTTATTGAACGGTTTAAAAAAATTAACAATTTTTTCACAAATCAAATCATGCCAATTTGGATGCTATCAAAAGTGATGTACACTTTAAGTTAGGCCATGAATTACGCTATATGTATATCACTTTTTGCATCATGCCAAGTGTCAATATGCTATTGGACAGTTTAAAAAAACTAACAATCAAATCATGTCATTTGGATGCTGTTAATCCATTTGTATATCGAAAGTGATGTCAAAAGTGTACATCGCTTTTGATAACAACCAAGTGACATGATTTGATTGGTGAAAAAATTGTTAATTTTTTTAATTCGTTTAATAGCATGCTGGGACGTGACATGATGTAAAAAGTGACGTAGGAAGGGATGTTCACGTAGCATATGATTCAGCAAATTTACCAAATCTGACACATCTCACGTGACCTCTAAACAAACAACCTCCTGGCCTCGAACCGAAATTCCAAGAATATCCCTCATTTGTATTTCATATCCCTGCCACCAAACTCTTCGCTCCTCGACGGAGTCCCCAACGTTCTTCCACCCTCCCGATATATACTCTCCCCAACCACCCCCACATCTTCTCTCTTTCACAGCTCTCGTGATCTGAATCTGTGAAAATGCAGAGCACAGCAATTGCATTCTCCCCTTCCATTTCTGTCTCTACCAAGCCCCAAAAGCAAACCTCTCTCTACAGATTCAATCCCATTTCCCTTACCCCGTCGAAACAGCTCTGTTTCAAGAATGGTTGGGTTTCCGGCCCTACTTCGGTTCATATTTCTTCGAGTCGGAAAGTGGGTTCAATTAGTTGTTCTTTTAGATCCAATGGGTGGATTTCGAACTCAACACCGCCTGCACCACGAAATCAGGAGCCCAAGTCCGAGGGTGTTGTGGTTCGGGCCACGTCGGTGCCAGAGAGCGCGGGAGCTGCCGAGAGTCCGAAATCCAAGGGTGCTATGGATACTTTGGTGCTGGGAACTCTTTTCGGGCTCTGGTACCTATTTAATATCTACTTCAATATCTACAACAAGCAGGTACTTGCTTTCTTTATTTTTTTAGTTAGTTAATTTCCATTGATCGGGCCTAGATGATTGTATATGTCTTCCTGCATGTTTAGATGGTGAGACATTTAATTTTGATGAGGTTAATTGGTAATAATTGTTAAGGGTAATATTCCACATCCATTAATGATGAAACAAATAAACGACATATAAGGCTTTGATGGAGGGGAAAAAAAAACGAAAATCCTGCCGACTTGCGAAGAGCGTACTGATGACAATATATATAACAGCTTTAAGCTTGTAGATATCAAGTGGTTCAACAATAATTGTTTTGATGAAGGTGTGCATTTTTTTTTTTAGCCTGCATATGAATGATTTGCTGTTTTCGTTTATATATTTGATATATATTTGTGCTTAAAATATAAGTTTCTTACCAGGAAAGTTATTCTAAAATTTCACTTTGCATAGTGCAGAAATTTCAAATATTCTTCTTAAGAGGGCAAAACGTTTGTGCTTATCCTTGTGTTAATCAGTTGATTAGGTTCTGCTCGTTTGCAAATTCGGTGGAAAAAACCCTAAAGGAATCCTATCGCTGGATATTGCAGCCCCATTTCTATAAACAAAGAGTGGCTCTTTGAATGTGTCTTAACTTAAACAATCAGGATAGTCAATAAGATAAGCACCTACCTTTGAGCAAAAACTTGATTGTTAGGCTGTCGTGGCAAGACAAATATAGATTATGCCACGTTTCCCCTAAATGAAGCTAGGTAATATGCTACTGAAGATTATCTGGGTTGAGTCTATCATACTAATGAAAGTCAAAATGGAACTGGGGAACAATGTTTTTTTTTTTGTTGCTTCTCTATGCTGTAATTCTTGCAGTTCCACCTGCAGCTCTAAGATTTATTCTTAAATTGTTTTTGATTTGGAAGATATGTAAGAAAGCACGTTATTTTAGAAATAACATGATGAGGGCCTAGGAATTAACTTAGTATGAATATAACATCTGAGGTCTCGGTTCCATGCTGATGAATGTATTTAGCTATTGAAGTGACATTAATGATGGTTGCTAATTTTTCACAGGTCCTTAAAGCTTTCCCATACCCAGTGACAGTCACTTTAGTTCAATTTGCTGTTGGGACTGTCCTAGTTATGATCATGTGGACATTCAATCTCTACAAACGGCCTAAAATCAGCGGTGCACAGGTACTCAATACTATTCTGGAATGGTTATGCTGTAGTATTTTTTGTTCCATTGGCCAATCATAAATATGGAATCTAATCATCTATTGCCATGGTCAGCTTGCAGCAATCCTTCCATTGGCCTTGGTTCATACCTTGGGCAACCTTTTCACCAACATGAGTCTTGGAAAAGTTGCTGTTTCATTCACTCACACAATTAAAGCTATGGAGCCCTTCTTTTCAGTTGTCCTCTCAGCTATGTTCTTAGGAGAGGTGCTATTCCTATTTTCTTAAGTCCATTCTTTCTATTAATTAAGTTATGTTTTTCGTACTCATTTCTCGTGAAGTTTCTGAATGCTTATATTGTCATGATGTATGATATTTCTCATGTTTGAAGCAGCAATAATTTATGACGTTTTTCATTTTGTTAAAACTGTCTTTTTAGCAGATCTTATTTATGATATTCTATTGTATTAGGGACACAGTTCTCGTGTAATAGCATTCCTGATTCTAAGTGAATTATCATCATCACATATTCCTAGGGGCTTTATAACGGGAACATAACTATTTTTTTCCCCATAAGAAATGGGAACTTCCATTGGAAAATATAATAATAATAATTGAAAAAAGAGGACAAGACATCCTCTTTATGCTAGAGATAAACACATAAATCTACATCATCTTACACGAGCTTCCCAAAATATAGGAAAATGGGACACTATGGAACTTTTGTTCAGAAGACATTTAATACTGATATACAATCCTTTTCCACAGAAACTCAAGAGTCCATAGCCACCGCACTAAATTTTTTGCTTTTCTTCCTAGAACCCAAAGGATATCAAACCTGAATACTTTTAAATATCTTCAGCTTTTGTGGAAGAACCAAAACAACCATTGTAGTGAGATTTCATGGAGAAGCAGGTTCGAGGAGCCTCCCAATCAATGCCCCTTTCTAGTAACAGATTTCTCTAACATCGTGGCCAATTCAGTGCAACAAAATATGATCAATCGATTCAGATTATGTCATATAACGCACCAAAAAAGCAACAAAAGGATATCCACAGATTCATTATTTTGGATATTCAGTGTTATTTAACTTACCATTCAAGAAAGAACTTTAAATTTGGTGAAAATAGATGATTTCCATATGATCTTAAAAGAAAGAAAAGTGAGAATTTGAGATGAAACAATACGAGATAAGGCGATTAAGTAAGAATTTGAGACGAAACAATACGAGATAAGGCGATTTGCTGAAGAACCTGGAATTCTCTCTATCTACCCGAATTAGAAACCATTGAGCAAAAGAATCAATTTGTCTAAGTTTATATCACAAAAATTCTATCCCTCTGAAGGAAAAAAAAAATAATAAAAAAAAATAGGGAATGGAAACTCTAAGAATAGAAGAAAGACTAATAAGCCAAGGAAAATGACTGGCAAAAGACTACCATCATGCTTCAACACACCTTCATGAATCTGACCTTTCCTTATTACCAACCTCCAATCTTGTAGAAAAAAAGAAATTGTGGAGTGACTTGCGAAGTATACTTCCAAAAGTCTACTATTCCAAATCTTGCCCTGTATAACATGTAATGGATCAAAATTGTTTCATAACTTATTTTCAGTTTCTATAGATGAGTTGAATTCAGGTTAGTAACCACTGATCATATTAAGTATTTGGCTGTTTTGTGAGACATTCAACTTTTAAATTTATGTCCTATAATTTGTTTTCCACTTTGTGCAGTTTCCCACAATATGGGTAGTTGCTTCTCTTTTACCAATTGTTGGTGGAGTTGGTTTGGCATCAATGACTGAGGCTTCTTTTAATTGGTGAGACATGATAATTCATCACTCTCAATAAATGCTTATGCTTCTATTCTCTTCAAATTTACATACTAAGTTTTTCTTTTTGTTGTTTTGAGAATTGACATGGAATTTGTACTTTCTGTTTTAAGGGCTGGTTTTTGGAGTGCCATGGCCTCAAATTTGACCAACCAATCTCGAAATGTCCTTAGCAAGAAGTTTATGGTCAAGAAAGAGGTATATTTACTCTCAATTTTTATTTTTCCCTATCTGAAAATGATGTGGTGTTTATCAGGATTGCAGGTCTTATTTATAGGATTTGTTCATTACCTTGTTGATGTGAATTGCATGTGGAATATGATTGCAGTAAAAAAATTTGTCATTGTACATCTGTTGTGACATTTGTTTCCAAATTACTTAGAAAAAATGAAACTTAAGGTTGTTTTCCATATTTTTTTCTAGGATTGGTGCATCATCTCCATTTTGTTCTTTTGTTTTTCTTTTCCTCGTAGGAATCTTTGGACAACATTACTCTCTTCTCAATAATCACAATTATGTCCTTCTTCTTGCTGGCTCCTGCTGCTATTGTTATGGAAGGAGTTAAGTTTACTCCATCATACCTTCAGAGCACGGTAAGAAAATATCAAGACATTCCATTTAAGAACATATTTCATATGTTGGATCATTGTTTCTTCTGTAAGAAAATAAAAACATGCAAAATTGATTGTCATACTGTTTCCTTGCCAGGGGCTGAATATCAGGCAACTTTACACAAGGTCTCTCATTGCTGCTCTGTGTTTCCATGCATATCAGCAGGTAAGCGTCTCTGTTTTTTCATCATTTTCTAACGACTTAATAATACCACACAACCATGAACCTCTGGCAAAGTACTCAGTCACATAGACAATTTGATAACAGTTCTATTTAAAGAGGCTATTATTATGAGATTGCTAACACGGGTTGTTATGCAGGTTTCATACATGATATTGCAGAGGGTGTCACCAGTTACTCATTCTGTGGGTAACTGTGTGAAGCGGGTGGTGGTGATCGTGACCTCTGTTCTCTTCTTCCGCACACCAGTTTCACCTGTCAACTCTTTGGGTAAAATACTTCTATGAACTTGTAGAGGATTTGAAACGACTCAACCAATTTCTGCAGTACTTGAAATTGACTTTCTTTCCCATTTGGTGTAGGCACCGGCATAGCCCTTGCTGGAGTGTTCTTGTATTCAAGAGTGAAGCGCATTAAGCCAAAGACAGCTTGAAGTTCTTATTTCAGACAATTTTGTTGGTTAATCGTGTTATTAGATCAAAAAACACTTGTCATAATTCTTGGTTCTATGTTAGCTTCTTTGTCCTCCTGAGATTGTCTTATTTGTTTTTCTGGACATTCAGAATTAGTGCTTTAAATTTTGCTATATACTGTTTTCTTCCTCAGTTGTAATGGCAATCTGGTTATAGTTTCGGGGAGGGAATGTTTTCAGTTTTCGGAGTATGACTTGTCATTTCGTCATTTGTCTTTCAACAAGTAGTCAGCTGCGGCCAAAAAAGCCTCAGTTGTTATTGGCAAGTTATACACTTGAAACAAATTAAAGAGTCAAAACATTTTTGAAAATATATTTAATGATAATTAAATTTACCATATGAAATCATTTAAGCAATTCAATAGTCAATAACATTATCTAAATGTAAATGTAAATAAATAGTAACAACAATACAAAAAATAGTATTTTGGTTAATTCTCATTAAAGAAATTAAATAGAGTTCTAAATTTGCATTCGACGTAAGAAGTATAGTATTCTAATAGGGACATCTTGGCCAAAAATAATTGAAAAAATGCATATCTAACATAGAAACATAATTTTATTATTATTTTTTATTTATTTATTTTTTTTCAAAATTTTAGAAGAAATTTGAAATCAAGTATGCACTTTAAAGTGTCAATCAAATGTTGTAACTTAATATCCTTCTACAAGAATAATAAATGCCATTAATGTTATTGACTAGCATATTGCTTGAATGCATTCCATATGGTAAATTCAAGTGTCATTAAATAATATTTCAAATTATTTAGCTAACACAAAATATTCTTCTTAAAAAGACTAGACAAGACTTATCAAACTAGACAAGACCTAAAAGGATTAATAAAAAGACTCGCGAACATGATGTCTAATCTGATATATCAAACATGTCCTGAGTGTCAATTATGGGTACTATCTCGAATGGAAACGGAAATGTAATGTATTATTTCTCATGAAAAATGGTAGATTGAAATTCCAAATATTTTAGACATTGACCTGAGAGATCATCTCCATCAAATCAAACTCCTTTTTCCCTTCAAATTGCATCAATGGAGGCACATCAAATGGCAACCCTATATCAAAGCAATTTTCATCCATTTTAGGTGAACCACCAGATATATCCTCCATGAAACTGTCAATGCTACTTCCTTCAAATAATTTATCATCTAATGTAAATTCTGGGACCTCACCAAAATCATAATCCGGCACGCGAATATCCATAGAATCTGGCTTTTCTAATGTCTTCATTGAAGCATTAGCATTATATATGATTCCAACATTTGTAGTGGCAGGTGATGAAGCAAATTCTTTCTCCGAATTCAAGCTTTTTATGTAGTTCTGGAGTAGAGAGCTAGGCCTTGGCCATTTGGTCCTGCATTTTCGCCTCGAGAATTGCCTTCTTTTTGTTGCATTCCAATGGTTCTTGATGGAATTCTCAGTTCTCCCTGGCAGTCTTTTTGCAATTTCTGCCCATTTGTTTCCTAATTCTGCATGAGCATCAATCAGAATCCTATCCTCTTCTTCGGTCCATACATCCTTCTGCTCAAGAAAAATAATAAACATTAATAATTTTTACCAATTTTAAAATCTCAATAAAACAACAAAATATGACACTAAAAGAAGAAAATAGTTATAGAAGTCATGCACTAATCACTATTTGACATAACTCCCTGATGAAAAAATATAAATCCTTGAATCAGGGAGTATCCAAAATTGGAAAATCCTATTTGGATATTAGAATCAGTATCTTTGAACTCATTTCAGATACATTTTTCTGGTATAAATCACTTAATTATATATTGCATGAATTGTTTGCTAAATCTGCATGTGCAGTGAAATACCCATCACAATAGTATACTAACTCACAACTGAGAAAATCATCATACAAAAAATGGAAAAATATAAATGAATCAGTGAAACTTTATGATGTGAGAAAAACAATCGAGGGATAAGAAAAATTATACGGAAAAACAGGTTTAGGAAGAAGAATGTATTGAAATACAACTTTGATATCAGGCCTCAGATGATTGTGCCATCTTTCTCTGCACTGCTTTCCTATTCTCCCCTTTAGCATTTGCGCAATATGTGACCATTTCCTCACTCCAAACTTCTCCACCAAATGGATCAACAGTCTGAAAATTATGCAAATTTTAATAATTACTAAACAATAAATATACAAAATAAAATAAAATAAATTTTCTTCTACCTGTCTTCTTCACCAGTCCACTGCCCCTTGGCTGATTTAGACTTCTTCCAGGCTCGGCCGGAGCTTTTCGCTGATGCATATTCATCCTCAATGGTGATGTTATTACTGTCACTGCTATTATTTTTCCTCTTGTTTGAGACACAATTTTTATTGCCATTACCAGCCGTTACACATGAGCTCTCATCTGGAATGAAGTTTAGGAGATCCAAATCATGACAATTTAAGGATAAAATGTTATGATCGGAAGTTTCATTTCCCGTTAATGGATATTTCCTCTCCTGGAAATTCAAGAATCCATCACCTTGGAAATTATGCATGATTCCAACATCATTTTCTTCAAATGGCTCGAAATTGTAGGAGTCAAAATCTGTCGAAGGAGAAACATGAGTAAAGATGTCAAATGAATCAAAACAATTGGCTTGGCTTCCAAGGTTCGGATTGAATGATGATCCTGTTAAGGTAAACTGATCAAAGTACTGGGATTCTTGATGGTAACCGTTTGATGAAAAGTTCATGTGCATGGACAAATCTTCTTCTAGTTTGATTTTCATGTTACTGTTGAACAAGGCTATCGGTCGAGGGGTGACATGATCATTTCGACAGTTGGACTCCATGGGAAGACAGGAAACAGGAGAAAGAATGAGGTACAAATTGTGGGAATGCAATGGAGCAAATCTTTGTTGGAGTCCCTAATTTCAGTTACCTAAATATTTACTGATGAAGTAAAAGGCATTTAATGTAGTTGAACTTCATCTGGACCCTTGATTCGTGGGTTGATCAGATGGTTGGAATTGCGTAGAATCGAGCTAAAATTTAGTCGTAGACTTCACACAAAATCACTTACCAATTTAAACCAGCTTACTTATTATTTTATACTGTCTAATCCAATTAATCACATTATAGAATCACTAAATTTTTAAATATATATACATAAATATTCACACACATTTTGTACATGTATACATAGAGACATGCACTTCGTGGTATTATGCGTGATAACAAATTGTGTGGAATAAAACGTTTGAAAAATTATTTAATGATACTTAAATTTACCATATGAAATGCATTTAAGCAATTTACTAGACAATAACATGAAGTTAATGGAATTTATTTTAATGAAAGGGAATATTATGTTATAGCAGTTTGACCAACAATCAAGAGTACAAATTAGATTTCAAAATTTCTCCAAGATTTGAAAATATATATTGTGATATAATTTTGGAAAGTTGCACTGATGTTGGTATCATATGCTAGTATTGCTGAAAAATCATACCCTAAGTATGCCATTATCACAAGTTACGCAAGGTCTCTTGTCACGAACTATAATGTTTATGAGATCATTTAAGGGTAAAAAATTTTCCGTGTGGAACAACATATTTCATGACTCAGGAAGCTCAAGAAATCCAACTTTCCAAGCACCAATGGACAGCGCAAGAAAATTTTCTTTGATATCTCAATCCTTCTAAACAACTACGAGTCTCAAGGGAAGATTGCCCTTGTTTGAGATCCATTTTATGGGAAAAATGAGTTTTGGAAAGTTGCACGGATGTTGGTATCATATGCTAGTATTGTTGTAAAATTCTACCCAAATTATGCCATTATCACAAGTTACGCAAAATCTCTTGTCACGAACTATAATGTTTACGAGATCATTTAAGGGTAAAAAATTTTCCATGTGGCGAGTCTCACGGGAAGATTGCCCTTGTTTGAAACCCATTTTATGGGGAAAATGAGTTTTTGAAAAGTGATTTTTTGGAGAATGTGTAATTAAAAAAGAGAAAAAAGTTTTGAATTTACGTGTAAAATTATTTTATGGGAGAACGTATGGTTGAAAATGAGTTATGAAAAAATAGGGGTCAAACAAGGGCTAATAAATTTCATAATAGTACATCAATAAAACACTGGGAACCTAGGTTGCAAGGAAACACCGTAAACACCACACGGCACAACACGTGAAAAGCTATTTTTGAAAATAGGACCAAAAAAAAAAAAAAACCAATGGAGTGATATAAAATATTATAATTTATAAATATAAATGGAATAATTAGTTCTAAATAACATATTTAACTCTTTTGATTATAAGAGGTCAACTACAATGTTGAACTCTTAATGCTTTTATTATTTTTTTTCCAATTCAAACGCTTCATCTTCCCTATTAATTATTAATTTATCATACGATAAAAACACAGCCATACTACAAATTACAAATCATCGCTTTCAAGAGAGGAAATGCCTTTCTCCTCCAAATTCAATGCCCACTTCGGCACTTCCTCCATCTCATTAGTGGTAACGCCACCTCTCTTGTCAATGAGGATGAACAATCTTGTTTATATCCAATTTAATGCAACGTTGATCAACAAGAAGATGATGGGCAAAATAGAGACTTTATTAGCAAGTGATGCTACTAATGCACAATTTTGGATTGTAGAGGGTTGTGACGATGATGAGGATGAGGAGAATAAGATCTTACAACCTACAAGTGATACTAGAAATCCTCAAAATGAAATAAGGGAGCCCGAGGAGGATAATTTTGTATCGAATGACATGGAGGACGAATTAAATGAAGATGATATTGAATTGAAGTTCTATAAAGAGTTCGATAAGATTTTAGCTACAAGCTATCTATGTTACGTAACTATGATTTTGAAACTTATTTTTTGTAGGGATTATTAAGTAAATATAGTATTTTATAATTTTAGATGTTTCGTATGTATTATTTGAATTATGAATTTTTAGAATGATAAAAAATTTAAAATAATATTAAAAAAAAAAGCTTTTTTACGCCTAGTTTCGCTTAGACTCGTAAAGTTTGAAGATTGGCCTCCACGTCTGGTTACGTTTCACGTTTTTTAGAACACTGTTTTTTATAGTACAATATTCAAACCTTGCAAGTGAGTTAATTTAATTGAAGCCGGAAATCAAGTTAATTTTGGTTTTAATACTACTTTAGTATCTTGGGATATGATTTGAGTATAATATTCTAGTATAATTATATTGCACGCACTTCATGCAAATTCAGTACGTTTTAGACCATCAAAATCATTACAGCAAACGATCAAATTAAAAGACCATCAATGTCATTACAGCAAATGATCAAATTACCGAGCATATAAAGGTACCTTTTGCTTTCTCTCTCTTCATATGTGCTCTGCTCTTGGATCAGCTCCTTTCTCCACTAACAAACCAAACCCTAACAGGAAGAAGAAAGGTAATCTCCTCTCCTTACACACGCACGCACACATGTATGTATGTATGTATGTATGTATATGTGTGTGTATGTATCTATATAGTTTTCGCTGACCTTCTTTTTTACATCCAGACCAATTCCATTTTCTTCTCGAGTGAATCGAGCCTCAAAACAGGTTTAGTTCTCGCCTTCCATCACACACTCACGCACGCACGCACACATGTATGTATGTATGTATGTTTGTATGTATGTATGTATATAGTTCTTGCCTTCTATGACCTTCTTGTTTGCACTTAGTCCAATTTCATTATCTTCTAAAGTCAATGAAAAAAGTGATTTCAGATTGTTCAAGAGTATATTTGGAATATGAATTAGAATCACTATTCTAGTATAATACATCATACAAATTCAGTAAGTGGAGTTCACGACCTAATTGAGTATATCAACGGCATTTAAGAAATCTGATAGTTTTATATGTTTGCAAAATCAAAACAATTAGTGTGAAATGATCAAATTACCTAGGAAACTAGTCTTTGAGTATAGTAATTATAGTTGAAAACAACTAAAGATAACCTCTCTTACTAATCTTTAGCGATCAAACCCCTACAAGATATACTTACATCTAAGACGGGGATTACCATTGCTAACTAGAATCCATGTCTCCATCCACAACAAACACAAGGATACTCAAAATCGAAGGCACGACTTTCTGCTCGTTGCGACAAAGGGTGTTTTAGAATAATTCATTATGGAGGCGCAACAGCTAAGCTTTCAAAATCACTCTAGACATTATTTAAGTACTCCACTACTGAATACGTAAATGGAAATGGGTATCAGAATTTTAAATTTTTATATGATTTGAAATTTTTTATTCCAAGTATCTTTGTAATAAAACTTGGAAAATATTTTCTTGTATAAAGCACTAAAAGTGAATTGTATGTTGCACGCATCGCATACCAAGTTCAGTGCGTGAAATGCATGGTCTAATCATTGTCATCACTCATAGACACAACTAGTTGACTATATTCTTCTTTTATGAATGTGAAATAAGATTTTTAATTCCTTATGTGCATTAAGTGTTTTGAGTTTTTAGCATTTAAATTTTTTTAATGTTCATGGTGGAAGTGCACAATGTCCTCAAGGATAATCTCGACCTTCTGAAATTTTCAGAACTAATTTTTTGGAGGCTTAATTGACAAAAAGTACTCCTGGCCATCCGCCTCCTTGTGGAACATCCATTTAGCTTGAAGAGGTAGAGATTTGAAAAACAATTATCCTTCATCTGTATTATTTGAAACACCCTGAGTTAGGGCATTAATAATTGAATGCTTCTCATTCTTCAAAGATCATATAATCTGATAATTATGCCTATAAGGGTCACTTTGCTATCGTTAGTGGGACCATGTTGAGTACATTTTCGAGCACCACCACATCCCCATTTAAGTGCGTTTCCATTTCTGGTCCTCTTGTTCTTTCACTAACTTTGATCTGCATTTAGAGGTCTAAGAGATGTTTTGGCAGGCAAAACTCTTGTAGGTCTACCGTGCCTACTCTGCCTATTCTCTGATTGATGCTCGTCAATTTCACAACTTGCGTTTCCTCTAGTAGCTTTTTCAGCCTCATTATCATCAGAAGGTTGAACAGAGGTTGCCTCAGTTATAATTTTGTATTGAGAAGATCATATATTTCCATGCTCAAAACTATTTTCCAATAAAAAAAAAAAATGCTCCATTGTATTTTTTTTAGTCAATATGCATATTTACCATCTTCTGTTCTTATTTGAGCGCCTCCTTTCCATTTCCATTATCACCAGTCATACTAGAGCTCTCATCGGGAACCATAATGTTTACGGTTTTTTCATGACTTGGATAATCTAAGAAATCTAAATCGTCAAGCACCAATTGAATGTGACTGCAAGAAAATTTTCGTTGATATCTCAAACCTTCTATAAGTCTCACAGAAGATTAAAGGACAACCTTCCTTGATCTTATGATTGAAATTTGTAATGGTACTTCAAGTGAATACTTGGAACCTAGGTCGAACTCAAAATGGAAGCTTTGAATGGAACACAACATGAGAAAATGCTATTTCGTAATTGTGGGTCACAAAATGCTATGGAGGCGTGATATAAAATATTATATTTATAGATATAAATGCAACATTGATTTAAAGCTTGCAAGTGAGTTAACTTTAATTGAACCTTACAACTTCCATACAAAACTTCAATTACACTCTGGTTGTTCATAATACAATCACATGGAGGCTCAAAATCAAGGATAGAATTTCTACTCCTTGCAATGGAAGGGTGTGTTTAGAACCATGCGTTTACAAAGGTGTACAAGCTAAGGTTTAAAAATCACACTCAGCATTATTTAAATTGTCCATTATCTATTACTGTCCCTGGCTGCACATTATCAGGAGAACCTGGCAGAATAAATTTGTCTGATAATTTCTACTGTGCAATAGTCACCACGATTTTGGTGACCATTTTTCATAGAGAAACTTGCAAGCCTCAATAATTTGATTAAATTCAATGTTGAACTGTAATTCGCTAACACCTTTCCTGAATGTGGTAATCTTGTCAGGCTTCCCATTTCCGTAGCTAACATAAAATTCGAGCATAAGTTGTTTATATATGCCGTTATCTTCAGTGTCGGATATGCATTTGATTACAGAATCTATCATTTCAACGTTCGGAAATTGAGTGCGCACAGATGCTCTACAATGAGATATCAATTGTCGACCTTGCCTTGAATTGACAACTGCAGCAATTGACGGGATATCAGATTGGACCAGGGACCCATGTGAAACATCCATTCCGAGAATTAAAGTGGAAAGCTATGATATCATGAGCAGAGAAGAAGATTTCTCAACGGCTAACATATAATTTAATACACCAAGCTTCACATTGATATTTAACAGGACTTTAGTTATCATTAACCCTAGTTGGAGCCAGGCACTGAGCAAATACACCAAAATCAGCCAAATTTTTCAGCTTCCAAGGACCACAAATGTCCCAGTTTTTTCCTCTCAGGACGCAAACAGAAAAAGAACTTTGATGGCCCAGAAAGTTTTTGCCCGAAAATCTTCAAACATCTTCTTGACCCGAACAAGAGGTGGAGCTCATCTATATAGTGGGTTCTCTTCAAAGAAATCTCATGGAGCTTCAACATAAACTCCTTTCATTTCTCCAGCATTTATCAAATCTCTAACAATGCCACGTACGTCACTAAAAAATATATTCCATTATTAGAAAAGGACCTCTGTAATCAAATTGGAAAAGATTTTCAAGTATAAGCAACCAAGACAGAATTGTGTGCTGCACACATTTAGTACGAGTTCATCACGTGAACTGCACGACCTAGTGGCTCTCATCACTCAAGACACTCATAAGTAATTAACAATATTGTTCTTTTAGAACGAACACTGGGTTCCTTTATATTCCGTTGTGATTAAGTTCAATGTCCCGAACTTGGTTGAACTGTGATTCACTAACACCTTCCCTGAATATAATAACCTTGTCAGGCTTCTCGTTGCCATAGTTAACA
The DNA here is from genome assembly GCA_903798405.1 of Fraxinus platypoda. Lineage (NCBI taxonomy): Eukaryota > Viridiplantae > Streptophyta > Magnoliopsida > Lamiales > Oleaceae > Fraxinus > Fraxinus platypoda. The sequence goes on along the minus strand of CAIGRT010060188.1, from coordinate 3,604 downwards.
TAAAAATTGAGCATAAGTTCTTTAAATATGCAATTATCTTTAGTGTCAGACATGTGTTTGATCAGAGAATCTATCATTTCAAAATTCGGGGATTGAGTGCTCACAGATGCTCTACAATGAGAAATCAATGGCCATTGCCTTGAACTGATAACTGCAGCAATTGATAGGATATCAGACTGGCCCAGGGACCCATGTGAAACATCCATTCCAAGAATTACGGGGGGAATCTTCTATATCATGAGCAGAGAAGAAGATTTCTCAACATCCAACATAGAAGTTCTTCCACGGAGATTCGCATTGATATTTAACAGGACATTTGTAATCATTAACTCAAGTTGGAGCCAGGCACTGAGCAACTGCACCAAAATCAGCCAGATTTTTTTCGCTTGAACCATAAATATCACAGTTTTCCCGCTCAGGAAGCAAACAAAGAAGGAACTTAGCAGCCCAGAAACTTTGCCTGAATATCTTCAAACATCTTCTCGACCAGAACATGAGGTGGAGCTCGTCTATATTGTCTGTTCTTTTCAAAGACATCCTATGGAACTTCAACATAAACTCCTTTCATTTCTCCAGCTTTTATCAAACTCTGACGAGGCCATGTACATCACAAAAATTATATTTCGTTATTAGACAACTACCTCTATAATCATTTAGAAAAGATTTTAAGTATAAGCAACTAAAAGTGAATTGTGTGCTGCACGCATTTAGTACGAGTTCATCAAGTGAACTGCACCATCAGTTGTTGTCATCAATCTAGACATTCATAACTAATTAACTGTATTCAGTACAAGAAAAATGGATTAATAACGACATTCATTAATTGTATAAGAGGGTTTTATCACTACGGTTAGTTAATGTATAGTGTCGTTGGTTAACTCAAATGAGAATTGATTACAAGATTTCAATATATGTTGCTAATTTAACCTATCTCAACATTCGCCCTCCGTTGGAAAACAATTTATATATTTCGTATATTTAACAACGAGCAATGACCATTGCTGGAAAAAGTTAACATGTGACATATTTTGCAGTATTCATTGTCCATTGTTAAAACCTCCTTATTTTGCAATAGGCAATGAATGTTGTTAAAAGTTCATGCACTTCGTAGCTTTAAAAATGGACGGTGACCATTGTTGAAAAAAATTTAATGTGATATATTTTGCAAAATCCATCACCCGTTGTTAAAACTTCCTCCTTTTGCAACAGGGTAGGGAACTTTGTTCAAATTTCATATACTTTGTAGCTTTAACAACAGTCAGTGACTGTCGTTTAAAGATGTTAATATGTGAAATATTTTGCAACGTTTTGCCCATTGTTAAAATCTCCTCCTTTTGCAACGGGCAGCGATGAAAGTGAAAGCCCGTTGCAACAAAAAATCCAGCTCAAATTTAGCCCTTGTTCGGGCTCCATTTAAAAAAAAAATCATTTTTTCAAAAATCGTTTTCAACCATACATTCTTTCATAAAATAATAATATTACAAATAAACCCAAAACTTTTCCTTATTTTTTAACCACACATTCTCTACAAAATCACTATACTAAAACACATCAAAATCTCATTTTAATAGAGCCCAAACAAGGGCTTAATTTCATCCCATTTAATAAACCGAACCAAAATCTAAATTTGACCCGACCAGCACAAATAAAAAATAATAATCTTAACACCAAAATGAGATAACCATAAATCGTACCGTCGAAGCTTTTTCTCTCTCTCCCTCTCTCTCTCGCATCAACATCTGCCTGTGCCTCCTATCATAATTCTTGCTGTTGTTTGGTTGTGGTACTCTCTCTAGTTAGAATTTTCTTCAATAAAAATACATACTAAGTATATGATTTGTACTAAATATTGATGTTTAAATTTGTTATTATTAACATGGAAAGGGAACAGAAAGTTTTGGCATGAGAAGGAACAAAAAAAATATTTGGAATATAAATTTAGAATCAATATTGCATGCCCATCATGCATAAATTTGATTGCACAACCTAATTGAGTATATCGAAGGCATTAAGCTATATGCTACTTTTATATGTTTGCAAAATCAAAACCATTACTGCGAACAATCAAATTACCTAGGAAACAAGTCTTTGTATACACTTATTACAGTTTGAAAAAATAAAAGATAACCTATCTTACCAAGTCTTTACTTTTGAAACACCTACAAGATATATGTACATCTAAAACAGGATTACATTACTATCTAGAATCCATGTCTACATCCACATACATTCACAAGGATACTCAAGATCAACGACACCACTTTCTGCTTGTTGCGACAAAGGGTTCATGCATCACAGACGCACAACAGATCATAAGCATTCATAACCAAACTCGACATTAATCAAGTACTCCACTATTGAATAAGTAAATGAAATTTATTTTATTGAAAGAATTAATAACATTTAACAACAATTAGAAAATGGACACCAGAATTTAAAATTGCTCTAAGATTTGAAAAATTATATTATATTATCTATCAAGTATTTTTGTAAAAATGTTTGGAAAATATTTTTTTGTTTAAACCACTAAAAGTGAGTTGTATGTTGCATGCATCGCATACGAGTTTGAGACATGAGCTGTGTAATCCAATCGTTGTCAATATATGTGAGGAGCGGGAGGTGGAGTCTGTGGAACATCCATTTAGCTTGGGAGTTAGAGAATTGGAAAACAATAATTACTCCTTTGTATTATTTGAACACCATGAGTTAGTGGGTACCTTTGTAATCATTTGGAAAAGATTTTCATGCATAAGAACCTAAAACTGAATTGTATACTGCACTTATTCTGTCGCGGAATTGATCTTTGATTTGTGGAATCCGGGCTTAGTTTCAACTGACCAATATCAAGCCACAATCAACCAAAAGCTCTAACCACAACTATGTATTCACTTATGGTTGGTTTCTTCCTTTCTCACCCACAAAGGACAAGAACTTGGTGGTAATTTGCAGTCACAAAGAGAAATAATGGAGGAAGCAAAAGGTATTAAACTCACGCACTAAAAGGGCACAATACACAAAAGTCGGCTGACACTATTCTGCAAAGGGAAAATTACACTAAACCAGGTGTTTAGTTTGAAGTTTTAAATCAGGTTTATACTTTATTTAATTAAAATTACACTAAACCAGGTGTTTACTTTTATGTTTTAAAAAATCAGGTTTTTACTTTATTTAAGCAAAAATCAGGTTTTAATTTTAGAATTAATATTAATAATAATATTTTAAATTAAGTTAAATATATACCCACCCCTACCCCCAAATTTCAATTCCCAAACTCCCCTCCCCTCCCCCTGTTGCGAATCGCAGCAGCGTCACTGCGACGCTGATGCGATTCGCAGCAGCGACGCTCGCTACTGCCACCCAGCAGCATCTCGCGCTGCTGTGGGTACGCTGCTGCGACCCACAGCAGCGTCGCGACGCTGCTACGTTGCGACGACACTTGTGGTCGTCTGCCTCTTGGAGAACTATTCCAGATCCCGATTTGTGGTATTTCTCCAGCGATTTTGTGGTCGCTGAGGTGGAGCGTGATGATGGTGTCTATGCTTTGTGTGTGTCGTATGTAAGTGTTCAGTAGCTAATGGAAGTTGGGTTTATTGTTGTGTAGCCT